>QXTE01000376.1:510951-640773 GCA_003942145.1 Platysternon megacephalum
CTCCCTTCCAGCGATAGCCTCAAAAGGAGCAACCCCCGTAGCCTTCACCACACTTCCTTTATGGCCATTAAAACACCTTCTTCAACAAGGTTTTATCAGTCCAGTTGGCTCATTCCACCAATCCCCTGAGCTGCCGGTGGTATTGTATATGGAATTTCTGATCAAGTTCTAGTGGCTCACAAACCTTCCTCTTCACCTTTCCCACAAATCCTGGACCATTATCACTATCCACAGCCTTCGGAAGACTCTCACCTAGAGAACACCTGCGCTGTTAGCACCTTAGCTGTCGGGGTGGCTGTACAGCGGTGAGTCGGGATAGCTTCTGTCCACCTAATGAAAACATCTACAATTACCAAAATATACTTGTTCCCTCTAGCGGCTGTAGGTAATTCTCCAGTATAGTCCAGTTGTATTCCTTCCCAAGGGCCCGTCGGAGCCTGCGACCTTAACAGTTCCCTTCTTTTCCTCCCCACCAGGTTATTTCTGGCACGGGTTAGATACGCTGCCACATACTCCTCTATATCTTTTTCTGCTGTGGGCCACCATTCCACAGCAAACACTTGCTCTTTAGTGCTAAGTTCACTTAAATGTCCACCTGCCGGTGTGTCATGAACTGTTCTCATGAACTCCTCACTTAATCCATCCGGGACCACCCACGCCCAGGGGTCATCTCCTGATGTCCGAGCCACAAGCAGTCCATTCCCATCTCTCAGTTCCCACCCATTTAGTACACCACTTCCCCTACTTAATGATTTTAAGATTTCCTCATCTTCCTTTTGTAGTGTCAGTGGATCAAAATCTTTTTCCTGTCTCTGTTTAATGGCCCTGGTTGACACTGCTTCTAGCACAGTGGAGGCCATCTCTCCTGGCCATGTAATTCCACTTCCTTTGCTGTCCTGTCTGCATGGATCAGTGTTCACATCGCACTCCCCGTCAGTACCGGGGCTGGGGAAGCTAATGATCCAACCAGCAGACCTAATTTGGCGATGAATCCTGGTCACATGCCAAGACAATTCCATCTTTTAGTTTTTCCACTCTTGGCATGTGTCTTAACCTTCACTACCCAAACCTCCGTCAATCCCTTGTCCTGCATCACCCAATCCAACGACTTCCACAAGCTTGCATGCTAATGCTCCTGCGGTCACTGCTTTCCCAGTCATTCCTTTTCCAGAACAGAAGAAAAGCACTAAGTGCCTTCCACACACAGTTTGAATCTGAGCGTATAATTCCCTGGACGCCAGCACTCCTCACCATCAGGCCTCCTATAGCCTGAACCACTGCAGTAATTTCAGCACATTGAGCTGAGGGAGCCTGGCACGAAAACAGTTCGTGTTGGTCCTGTCTGGCATAAATCAAGGCTAAACCAGTAACCGGCTTTCCTGCTACATAGTAGGAGGAGCCATCAGTGTATGTGGTGGGGTAATCCCAAGTGCCATCAGGACCCAAGACAGCATCGGTCTTTGCTAGAAAAATCCCAGTCAGATTGTCCCTGTGTCGGGGCTTGGTACACACTCCTCACACTCTCCTGGGATTGTAAACCTTTCTACAAGGGGGGCTGGATTACGCAGTTGGAACCACTCTAGGCTATCCCCCAAGGGGGATGCCATCCGTCTGGATACTCCCATGCTGGAGACATTCCCGTCCTTAATCTGTCCTTTAGCTAACAATACTAGAGGAGCATGAATTGCTACCCTCCACAACGTAACGGAATTTCTGAAGAGCCCAAGGTGCGCACAGCATGCTCCTCTTCACACTCATACTGCAGATCAGGGCCCTGCAATTGCCGGGAGGCATATTGCAATAGGTCTGTGCTTCCCAGGGCGTTCCTGGGTAAGAGCTGCCACCCAAACACTGTGCTTGCCCAGAGTGTCCACCTTAAAGTCCCAATTGTACCATGGGGCTGCCAATACTGGGGCAGTTGCCATCTGTGAGTCCAGGACTACTCTTGGGATTTAAGTAACCAGCTCTGTATAATCTGGAATGAAATTCTGCAAAACCTCGTCAGGCCTAAAACAGAACGCAGAGCCATCTCCTCAGCAGCGATAGGTAGGGACAGTATTACCCTGACTTCATCCTGGGCTAGGGACCTACCTCCTGCTCCAGGGTGACGCCCAAAACGTAACCCTTTGTTGCACCAATTGGAGTTTAGTGGGGTTAACCTTTAAACCAATCTCCAGCAAACCTGTAAGTACCTCCCTGAGGGCCAGCAAGTGGTCCTCCCTGTTGCTGGTGTGAATGAGTATGTGTAGTGGCTTTGCGTGGCTCCTCCCTGTCAGCGCCAGAAGGAGGCCACTCCATCTCACTACAGTATGTCATCCACAAGCTGCCCAGCCTGGACCTTCAAGTGCTTTTTTCTTGTGGGTATGGAAAATGGCCGGACTATGATGGAATCACTGTGGAATCACTGTCCAGGCAAATTGCTCATTCTCAAAGCTGAAAGCACATTTATATTGTGAATCCTCATGTAGGGGCAGGCTCCAAGAGCCAGTGGAAACATCCAGTACAGAAAACCACTTTGAACCACTAACAACTTTTGACATAATCTCAGAGTACAAAGCTACAACAGGGGCCATTGCTGGTGTACACTTGTTAAGTTTTCTGTAATCCTGTGGTGAGACTTCCACTAACATCTGCTTTTGGACCAGCCAGATAGAATTACATTTGGAGCCCACTGTCCTTAAAATGTTTTGTTCCCTGAGGCTATCAGTGGCAAGCACAGCTGCAAAACCTCAGCGTCTGTCACATACTCCCTCCAATTCAAAGAACGAACCCCTTCATGTAAACACTGCATGAGCCATTGGTATGGGTGTGTTCTCAGTGATCTGTGAGGTATTGGGGGGGAGGGATAGCTCAGTGGTTTGAGCATTGGCCTGCTAAACCCAGGATTGTGAGTTCAATCCTTGAGGGGACCACTTAGGGATCTGGGGCAAAATTGGTCCTGCTAGTGAAGGCAGGGGGCTGGACTTGATGACCCTTGGGGGTCCCTTCCAGCTCTATGAGATAGGTATATCTCAATATGTTATGTTGTTGTTGTTATGCCATAGCAAAAGATTAGCCAAACCCACCAGACAACCCCAGCTTTCATCCAATCTGCTCATAAAATTTCCCTAGAAGCACCAGCCTGAAAGACATGAGCAACAGAAAAGCTGCCTATGGTGGAGGATTTCGTAAGCCAGCGAGTGGCTTCTTGCCCTGGCATGGTAATACACTGTTATGTGACGGCCCTGGTCTGAATCCTAGATGTTAGAGACAGACGCCCCACTATGAAGCAAAGTTTGCTTGCAAATGCCTCCCATAACTGATAACACATTGGGGCGTCCCCATTCATCCAAGGTAACATGGGTAGGAATCCTGGATGAGTGGGAGGAGGCTCAGTACCCTACGGGAGGGTGGAGGAAGCAGTTCCAGCCAGCAGACCACTCCCCGTCCCCGAGGTCAGCTCCTGAAGTCTCTGCACTTCCTCTTCCAGTTCCTGATTGCACATCTGCACCTCATCAAAGGGGATCTATGGGTGGTCACGGCCACCTCCTTTCCCTCAGCCACGCCCTCTGCAATCCCAGGGGCTCCTGTACTATGCTCAGAATTGGGTTCCTGGCCACTATCAACCCTGTATGCTTTAGCCTCAGCCCCTGGTCGCTATTCTTACCTTCCAGGGCATGGCGAAGAGCACATGCTGCTTTTTCAACCCAAGTCTGAACCTTAGTATGACCCCATTAAACACCATTTTAACTGCCTCGCTCAGCCCGTCCATAACAACCTGTGAGTAGCCTGGATCCTCATGAGCTGGGATTGTTCGTGACCTGAGAATAAGCAAAAAAAGTCACTCTTCATAGACTCATAGACTTTAAGGTCAGAAGGGACCATCGTGATCATCTAGTCTGACTGTCCTGCACATTGCAGGCCACAGAACCTCACCCACCCACTCCTGTAATAGACCCCTCACCTCTGGCTGAGTTACTGAAGTCCTCAAATCATGATTTAAAGACTTCAAGT
Organism: Platysternon megacephalum; assembly: GCA_003942145.1. Taxonomy (NCBI): domain Eukaryota; kingdom Metazoa; phylum Chordata; order Testudines; family Platysternidae; genus Platysternon; species Platysternon megacephalum. The sequence continues at coordinate 514,945 of QXTE01000376.1, forward strand.
TACAGAGAATCCACCATTTACACTAGTTTAAACCAGCAAATGCCCCATGCCCCATGCTGCAGAAGGAGGTGAAACTCCCCCAGGGTCTCTGCCAATCTGACCCAGGGGAAAATTCCCTGGGTTCCCCCCTCCACTCTGAACTCTGGGGTACAGAGTTTTATATTTGCTTATATTTTATCAGCTTAAGTTAAAAACTTCTCCAAGGCACAAATTCCTTTCCTTGTCCTTGGATGGTATTGTTGCCACCATCAAGTGATTTACACAAAAATTCAGGGAAGGGTCACTTGGAATCCCTATCCCCCCAAAATATCCCCCCCCAAACCCCTTCACCCTCTTTCCTGGGGAGGCTTGAGAATAATATACCAACCAGTTGGTTAGCAATGTGAGCACAGAAAATCTTTGTCTTTAGGACACTGAAATCTTTGTCTTTAGGACACTGAAAATCAATCAGGTTCTTAAAAGAAGAACTTGATTTAAAGAAAAAGTAAAAGAATCACACATGCAAAATCAGGATGGAAGGTAACTTTACAGGGTAATAAAAAGATTTAAAACACAGAGGATTCCCCTCTAGGCTTAGCTTCACAGTTACAAAAACAGGAATAAAACTACCTTTGTAGCACAGGAAAATTCACAAGCTAAAACAAAAGATAATCTAACACATTTCCTTGCCTTACTTACAATTTCTGTGATTTTTAGATGGATTATTCCAGGTATATTTTCTGGAGATGTTGTCCCTGCTTGGCTTCTTTCTCCGTCCAGAGAGGGAACAACAAGGAAAGAACAACAAACAAAAACTCTCTCCCCCACCCCCAGTTTGAAAGTATCTTCTTTCCTCATTGGTTACTTAATACCTTAAGGAGACCCCACCATGTCTGGCTAGATACTTATCTACATATCCCCCCAGTGACTCCATTGTCCCTTACAAATGCCTTAAACCCCTGAGTACCTGTAGGTTGCGGTCACTGGGATATTGGCTGTTAGCCCAATCTGCAAACACCCTGGCTCACCAGAATGTGGATTGAGGTTCACTTGCTCAACAGATGGGTCTATCAAATATTTATTAAGGCAAAACTCTCAGCAAGTAGTGATCAGTTACTTACAAGTGGGAAGTTCATTAGGACGATCTCATGACAGTTGCCCCCAGTACCAGACTTCAACCTCCCTTTGTTACACAAACTTATTTATATTTTTTTATCTTTTCTTATATGTATCAGTCTCTCATTTCCATGTTAACTCTCCTCCCCTATCAGTACAGGCGTTGTGTTAGTTCAAACCGATCTTTTCTAGATTTTTTGTTACTTTATCTATCTTTTCTTGTTCTCACAAAGATGATTACTCTACTAATGCTTATACTTAAATGTTATCAGAGCAGACTCTTAAAATCTATCTCAGGCTTCTATCAGGCCTACATATGCCTTCACTCCCAACACTGTATGGCATTCAAAATCTCTTCTAGTGTTCAACAGAAAACCTTCCACTCAATATTTACATCTCTTGGTAGGAAAGAGTTGAGTTTCATTTCATGGCCCTGGAAGATCTTGCACTTTATTTTTAAGAGACACAGGGCGAGTTTGAGAAAATGTGCCCTAAATACACAGGAATAAGTGCATATACATCTAACAACAAAAATCATAGAGTCACACGAGTCTTACATGAGGAAAGACTCTATCCTGGGAAGCAGAGACTCTGAAAAAGATTGGTAGATAATCAGCTGAACATGAGCTCTCAGTGTGATGCTGTGGCCAAAAGGACTAATGCAATCCTTGAATGCATAAACAGGGGAATCTCAAGTAGGAGCAGAGAGGTTATTTTACCTCTGTATTTGGCACTGGTGCAACCGCTGCTGGAATCCTGTGCCCAGTTCTAGTGCCCACAATTCAGGAAGGATGTTGATAAACTGGAGCGAGGTCAGAGAAGAGCCATAAGAATGATTAAAGGATTGTAGAATGTGTCTTATAGTGGTAGACCAGGGGTCGGCAACCTTTCAGAAGTGGTGTGCCGAGTCTTCATTTATTCACTCTAATTTAAGGTTTCGCGTGCCAGTAACACATTTGAACGTTTTTAGACGGTCTCTTTCTATAAGTCTATAATATATAACTAAACTAGTGTTGTATGTAAAGTAAATGCCGCCTTTGGCACATGTGCCATAGGTTGCCTACCTCTGTGGTAGACTCAAGGAGCTCTGTCTATTTAGTTTAACAAAGAGAAGGGTAAGGGTTGACTTTATCATGGTCTATAGGTATCTACATGAGGAAGAAATATTTGAAAATGGGCTCTTCAACCTAGTAGACAAAGTTATAAAATAACCCAATGGCTGGAAGTTGAAGCTAGACAAATTCAGACTGGAAATAAGTTGTAAATTTGTAACAGTAATAGTAATTAACCGTTGTAACAATTTACCAAGGCCTGTGCTGAATGCTTCATCACTGGCAATTTTAAATATTTAAAAGATCTACTCTAGTACAAAAGGAATTATTTTGGGGCATGTCTCTGGCCTGTGTTATACAGGAGGTCAGACCAGATGATGACAATGGTCTCTTCTGGGTTTGGAATTTGTGAATTTGTTCCAAAGTAACTTAGTTCATCGTGATGCAGGTGGTTTTTCAGTCTGTGTGAACACTGCACTTCCATTAATTGAAATATTTTAAAACTTGCATGGACTTTTCACACACTTTAAAAAGGAGTCAGCTCACATGATATTTGAGCACTACAGTTTGTGGAGAGTGAGCTAAATGGCCCCAAGATTTCCCAAAGCAGCTTTGCGAGTGCTCCAGATAGGGATTGAGGTGCTGGGTCAGAACTGTGTTGAGGGAACTTATAGAGCATTTTCGGTTTTCATGAAGAAGGTTGGTGGCGATGGGACGTCCAACACAGTGAATGCCAGTGAAAATCAGGTAGGATCAGAGTCTAAAATAGGGAAAGAACAAGTTAAAAATTACTTAGACAAATTAGATGTCTTCAAATCACCAGGGCCTGATTAAATGCATCCTAGAATCAAGGAGCTGACTGAGGAGATATCTGAGCCATCAGTGATTATCTTTGAAAAGTCATGGAAGATGGGAGAGACTCCAGAAGACTGGAAAAGGGCAAATATAGTGCCCATCTATAAAAAGGGAAATAAGAACAACCTGGGGAATTACAGACCAGTCAGCTTAACTTCTGTACCCGGAAAGATAATGGAGCAAATAATTAAGCAATCAATTTGCAAACATCTAGAAGATAATAAGGTGATAAGTAACAATCCCAGCATGGAGTTGTAAAAACCAAATCATGTCAAACCAACCTGACAGGGTAACAAGCCTTGTGGATGGGGGGAAGCGGTAGATGTGGTATATCTTGACTTTAGTAAAGCTTTTGATACTGTCTCACATGACCTTCTCATAAACAAACTAGGGAAATGCAACCTAGATGGAGCTATCATAAGGTGGGTGCAAAACTGGTAGGAAAACCGTTCCCGGAGAGTAGTTATCAGTGGTTCACAGTCATGCTGGAAGGGCATAACAAGTGGGGTCCCGCAGGGATCAGGTCTGGTCCAGTTCTGTTCAATATCTTCATCAATGATTTAGATCAGAGGTGGGCAAACTATGGCCTGCGGGCCACATCCGGCCCGCGGGACTGTCCTGCCCGGCCCCCGAGCTCCCGGCCGGGGAGGCTAACCCCCGGACCCTCCCCCGCTATCTCCCCTCCCCCGCAGCCACGCTGCCGTGCAGGGAGCACTCTGGCCCGCCGCTCCTGCCGGGCTGCATGGTTTGCGCCTACCCACCTCCCAGGCTTTCCAATAAGCCAGTCCTGCTGCTCTGAGCGGCATGGTAAGGGGGTGGGGAGCGGGGGGGTTGGATAAGGGGCAGGGAGTCCTGGGGGGCAGTCAGGGGACAGGGAGCAGGGGGCGGTTGGATAGGGGGTGGGGTCCCAGGGGGCGGTTAGGGATGGGGAGTCCTGAGGGGCGGTCAGGGGACAGGGAGCAGGGGGCGGTTGGATGAGGTGGAGGTTCTGTGTGTGGGGGGGGCGGTCAGGGACGGGGAACAGGGGGGTTGGATAGGCGTGGGAGTCCCGGGGGGCCTGTCAGGGGGCGGGGGTGTGGATAGGGGTTGGGGCAGTCAGGGGACAGGGAGCGGGGGTGGGTTGGATAGGGGGTGTGGTCCTGGGGGGGCGGTCTCGGGAGGGGGCAGTCAGGGGACAAGGAGCAGGGGGGGTTGGATGGGTTGGGGGCTCTGAGGGGGGCAGTCAGGGGGCGGGAAGTGGGAGGGGGAGTATAGGGGGTGGGGCCAGGCTGTTTGGGGAGGCACAGCCTTCCCTACCTGGCCCTCCACACCATTTCACAACCCCGATGTGGCCCTCGGGCCAAAAAGTTTGCCCACCCGTGATTTAGATAATGGCACAAAGAGTACACTTATAAAGTTTGTGGATGATACCAAGCAGGGAGGGGTTGCAAGCGCTTTGGAGGACAGAATTAAAATTCAAAATGATCTGGACAAACTGGAGAAATGGTTTGAAGTAAATAGGATGCAATCAATGAGGACAAATGCAAAGTACTCCACTTACAAAGGAACGATCAGTTGCACACATACAAAATGGGAAATGACTGCCTACGAAGGAGTACTGTGGAAAGGGATCTGGGGGATCATAGTGGATCACTAGCTAAATATGAGTCAACAGTGTAACACTGTTGCAAAAAAAGTGAACATCATTCTGGGATGTATTAGCAGGAGTGTTATAAGCAAGATATGAGAAGTAATTCTTCCACTCTACTCTGCGCTGATTAGGCCTCAAGTGGAGTATTGTGTCCAGTTCTGGGTGCCACATTTCAGGAAAGATGTGGGCAAATTGGAGAAAGTCCAGAGAAGAGGAACAAAAATGATAAAAGGTCTAGAAAACATGACTTATGAGGGAAGATTGAAAAAATTGGGTTTGTTTAGTCTGGAAAAGAGAAGACTGAGGAGGGACATGATAACAGTTTTCAAGTACATAAAAGGTTGTTACAATGAGGAGGGAGAAAAATTGTTCTTCTTAACCTCTGATAGGACAAGAAGCAATGGGCTTAATTGCAGCAAGGGAGGTTTAAGTTGGACATTAGGAAAAACTTCCTAACTGTCAGGGTGGTTAAGCACGGGAATAAACTGCCTGAGGAGGCTGTGGAATCTCCATCATTGGAGGTTTTTAAGAGCAGGTTGGACAAACACCTGTCAGAGATCAGGGGTGGACAAACTACGGCCCAGGGACCGCATCCGGCCCTTCAGATGTTTTAATCAGGCCCTCGAGCTCCTGCCGGGGAGCGGCGTCTGGGGCTTGCCCCACTCCAGCGCTCCAGCCGAGGAGCGGGGTCAGGGGCTTGCCCCGCTCCATGCATGCCATGGCTCCGTGCGGCTCCCACAGCTCCCATTGTCCAGCAACCACGGCCAATGGGAGCTGCAGGGGCGGTGCCTGCAGATGGGGCAGCACACAGCGCCACCTGGCCGCACCTCTGCTTAGGAGCCGGAGGGGGGACATGCTGCTGCTTCTAGGAGCTGCTTGAGGTAAGCACTGCCTGGAGCCTGGAGCCTGCACCCCTGACCCCTTCCCGTGCCCCAACCCCTGCCCCAGCCCTGATCCCCCGTCCTGCCCTCCGAATCCCTCGGTCCCAGCCTCCTCCTGCGCCCCAGAGCCTGCACCCCCAGCTGGATCCTCACCCCCCCACCTGCACCCCAACCCCCCGCCCCATCCTAGAGCCCCCTCCCGCACCCTGAACTTCTCATTTCTGGCCCCATCCCAGAGCCCAACCCCCAATTTTGTGAGCATTCATGGCCCACCATACAATTTCCATACCCAGATGTGGCCCTCGGGCCAAAAAGTTTGCCCACCCCTGGATAATACTTAGTCTTGCCATGAGTGCAGGGGACTGGACTGGATGAACTCTCAAGGTCCCTTCCAGTCCTATGATTCTATGATTTACATGAATAATATCAATGCTGTCTTTTCCTCATTTTCACGAGCACCAGATTAACCCATCAGAAATAGAGATGCCTTAGCTATTAGTCAAGAAGGTATCACAAATGGCTCCACCAAAATGGGAGGTACGGTCTGTGGACAGCTACGGGTGTAGAGCAGTGACTGGAACCAGACAGACAGCGAAGATAGATAATTATGAGCTATGGAAATAGTTGACTGACAGTGCTTTTGATTTCTGACAGCACGATAGGGTCCTATGTGCAATTTAAGGGAAGATTAAGCTGTCCCCGTCCTTGTATATTTTCACCAGTTGGGATAGGGTGTGTATGGCAGAATAATAAAGCCAGTTTTATTTTTCCCCTTCCCAAGGACATAATCAACTCAATGAGTAACAGCACTGCTACCAGTAAACCACCAGTAACATTGAGGTTGGTCGTGCCTGCTAGCCAGTGTGGGTCACTGATTGGGAAAGGAGGCTCCAAGATTAAGGAAATCAGGGAGGTAAGGCAGACCCTTTTCTTAAACCTCAGTTGTAAGTGCACCGTTTAAAAGCTACATTTAACTCACATGAGAATGGAAACTGACTTTGCAGCCTCTGCAGTGGGTATCCACATACAGCCAGCTTCACAAATGGTGTCACCTCCAGCAAAATGCCTGCCACCAGCAGCTGACTCAGAAATGTTAAACCGGGACTTTTGATTTCCTAAGGATCCCAGCATGTAACTGACACGGGCTCCTGCCAGCACTGGCATGGCATTACATTTGACTTGTACAGGCCTTGAAGACTGACATATTCACTGTGTACATGGCGTGGCAAGAGGAGGGAGGGTGATTGTCATGTAATGTTTGCAAAGCAAGCAATTCTTAACCAGGGTCTAACGCACCAAAAAACCAGCACACTGAAGTTGCAGCTGACTACAAAGGAAGGGACGATTAGGTGTTTTCATTGTTACAGCTGCTGTGCATTCAACTTTGCTATTCTTCCTCTCTCTCTCTCTCCCTTCCTGCTTTCTCCAGTCAACAGGTGCTCAGGTTCAAGTGGCGGGGGACATGCTGCCCAACTCCACAGAGCGGGCAGTGACAATTTCGGGGACCCCCGATGCAATTATCCAGTGTGTCAAACAGATCTGTGTGGTGATGCTGGAGGTACAGTCTGTAACAATGGGGGTAAAGTATATAGGAAAAGCTATCAACAACCAAACTACAGTGAAAACCCTGGAATAGCTATTGATGTTATTGTTCACCCTCAGTTACTGGATCATAGATGTTTCCTGGTACCTTTATTTTAAAATCCTCATAATGTGTTCTTGGCCAGCCATGCACTCTGTTAATTTACTAGTTATGGAGTCTGGGGCTGAACTCTAACTTAACTGATAAGTGAAATATGATGTTTTCTCTTGAGATTTGAAATGAGATGGAGGGAACAGTCAGCAGTAGAGTCACAAGAAGGTTGCTTTCGAAATTAAGAGGCTGTAGGCTCTCTCCCTTAGACTGAAGAGCTTGTGCGGTGGGACACAGATGGCTTAGTGCTAGAAAAGCAAGGGGAGTGGGAAGGGCATAGAGAGAAATAAGATCTGTGACATGAGCTGGAGCAAGACCGTGGAGCATTTGAAAAACTAGGAAGACCATTTCGAACTGTATCCTGAAATGAATGGGGCAGCGGTATTGTCTGAGGACCGGAGCGATATGGTCACTGTATTTAGTATGTGAGAGAAGGCAGGAATCAGCCTTCTGCACACTGGAGTCTGGGGAGTTCTTAGCAAGGGAAGTTGGGAGAGGGAGGAGGTTGAGAGAAGGATTTTGGCAGAGGTGGGTTTGGAGCAGCAGTAATCACAGGCAGGGCTGCACGAGTGATGGACAGGTTTGCAGCACCAGGTACCTGTTTGGAGATGCAGAATTCAGTGCCCATTATGGCAGTAGAGGCAAATGGGAAGCCTGAGTCAAAATGGGAGATAGGTCTCTGAGCTGAAGTATCGATAATTATTGTAAAGCTTTACAATGACTTTCACTACAATCCTGTCACCTTTCTGTTACTTAACCATTGAAATTCTCATTTTTCCTGTGTTGTTAATGCAGTACGAGAGAAAGCAGACTTGTGAATATAGAGCCTTGAAATACTGTAGTTCATTTGGGGGATTTGATCACACAGTTTTTCTGTGTGTTAATATTTATTGTGAGGTTCTTAATACTCATATTGATTTTATATGCCATGCGTTCTGCAGATAGTAGTTGTGTGTGTAATTACAATTATAGATATAAACTATAATTACCTATAAATACGTATTGTATATAATATAAACAATAATAGATATGAATCCTAACATTTTGGTCTGAAATCTCATAGGAAGAGGCTTTCGCAAGATTTCTTTCATGCATTAACAATGATTTGGTTCTCAGACAGAACTCCGCATACACCTCTCACAAACACTATTAAGAGCAATAGTCACAGAACACAGCTCTTGCATTGCCTTCACAACAGACAGGTCAGGCTGAAGCAGAAGACTGAATTGGCAAATGGCATTGACTTGTGGCAGGATGAAAAGATAGAGGGTGTGTGTGGGGAGAACCCTCCCAACGGCATATGGCTACATGGTGGCTCTTCAGTCACTGCTCACTCGCTCCACCAGCACATTGTTGGCGTTTGTGTGTGTGTGCAGCTTGCACAATTGCTGCTTGTGCTGTCCCTGTTCTGGGGATAAGCAAAGGACTTGAATCTCCCATGCCCCCAGCATGATCCCTTTCATAAGTACAGTAACATCACAGAAAGGGGTCACAATAGCTGGATGCTATTTCCTTTCTAAACCAGGAAACAAGGAAGTCACTTACCACTGAGTGTAATAAACATAATTTCTTATTTGCAGGTTTATAATAAAATGCTTTTCTTCTAAAATATAGAGATCATTGGAGAGGCAGGGTAATTTCCAAGCCTTTGTGGGGCAATAGTTTGTAAGCTGCCCTGTGTGTGTCTAGTACATTCACCAGTTCTTTATGATGATTATTGCTACTACTGCACCACATAGCAGGCCCCATTCCACTAAAGTCCTGCACTGCCCTGCATGGATGTATAGTCACCAGACAGTCTCTGCCCCAAAGACCTCGCAATGGTTGCTGTACAACCAGGCACCAAACTGTTCCTACGAGTAAAAGCGGGACCAGCAGCACTGGCGGCCTAGCTGCATTGGAGGAAACTAAAAAGTATTTTTTTCAGCAGAGAAGACAAAGATGGTCAATCTGTTGTACAATCGTCTCACTCTTTCTAATTTAACACACCTATAGTGTGCTGTGCTCTGCAATAGTGCCACAGCATCATATCCAACCCCTGACATCACCGATGCGATGCTGTAATCAGCTGTTGAGATGTACAGCATCGCTTGATGATGGTAACAAAGGCTACGATATAAAGAAAACGTCTCGATATGTATTCCTAACGAGTTATCTCCCTAGCAACCCCATTGCATATCCCATATCTAGCACATCCTGCTATAGCCCCTTGTCTCTGGACACATGTGTCTTCAATGAGAGTTTGAGGGTGGTACTGCCAGGATGTTCTCTCATGCACAAAAGCCTGGTAAATTATGAATGTAGATTAGCAGAGAAATAAGTACGGTATATACCAGGGGTAGGCAACCTATGGCACGGGTGCCAAAGGCGGCACGCGAGCTGATTTTCAGTGGCACTCACACTGCCCGGGTCCTGGACACCGGTCCAGGGGGCTCTGCATTTTAATTTAATTTTAAATGAAGCTTCTTAAACATTTTAAAAACCTTATTTACTTTACATACAACAATAGTTTAGTTATATATTATAGACTTATAGAAAGAGCCCTTCTAAAAATGTTAAAAATATTACTGGCACACGAAACCTTAAATTAGAGTGAATAAATGAAGACTCGGCACCCCACTTCTGAAAGGTTGCCGACCCCTGGTATATACAGTGTGTATGGTGATGAGTGTAGGAGAATGAAATAGATGAAGTTGAGAAGGTGCATTGGAGTAATACCCGTAGGAAAGGGAATTGCTGAGAAGCCTCATCTCATTTAATTTAAGGACTTCTCCCCCCATTCATATGACTATTTCCCTTGTCTCCTCTCATTTGGAAATGATATTCGCCCCGTCCCAACGTTTCTGTTAAAGTTATTGAAGGAATCTCTGCGAGACAAGGACAATCTAATAGAATTCGTGTGCCTTGTGGTGTCCATGACCTGTGTTGGGTTGGTTGCTTTCTAACTTTCTTTTTACTGATGTTTCAGGAAAGCTGTTCTAATGTTCTCTCTCCCTCTCCTTGTCCCTTTTCCTAGTCCCCACCGAAAGGTGCCACCATTCCCTATCGCCCAAAGCCCGCCTCCACCCCTGTCATTTTTGCAGGTGGTCAGGTAAGAGCCGACCCGCTTGCGGCCTCCACTGCCAACCTCAGCCTTTTACTGCAGCACCAGCCGCTGCCTGTTAGTGCACTCAGGTTTTCTCGCCTTCTCACTTGCATGGTTTCATCCCATTCATATTGTGCCAAAGCAGCTGGACTGAAAGCTCTGTGCTAAACTGCTCTTGGTTAATTTTCCTGAATACCTGGCTTAGTTGCTCCATCCATGGGAGGAGAGTATGAAAAATTCTTCCTCCAGCCAAATTGCTGGGAATAGAAGTGAATTTTACAATCCGCTTACATGCTGTCTTGCATTCTAGGAAACAACTGACCATTCTTAGCAGGCAGGCAGCGCTCAGTTTGGAACGTGCTCTTCCCCACATTTGGGGCTTGAGTCTGCAAGGTAAGGTGCTGGGCGCTCTAGTCCTGATCCAGGAAAGAACCTTAGCACGTGCATATTCAGCACATGATGAAGTGCTGTGCTGGGTTTGTCTCAGAGAACTGAGCACCTTGCAGGATCGATCCCTTCGTGCTGTGAGGAATGGGAACACTTTTCACTAGTTTGTTTGGGATGCTTACACACAGTTAAAATACCACTTGTGATGTAAAACATCACTCTTTGGCATGTTTTTGCTGCAGCCCCATCTTTGCTGGAACCTTAGCTTTATTTTTCTTATATTCTGCTCAGTTTTGAGCAACATTTCACCTTTAAATGCATAAAAATGAAGCTGTTTTCACTGACATTTTCCCATTTTCTAGTGAAAATTAGCTTTTCACCTGAAGATAGGCCAGTTAATATGTTCTCAGAGGACTCCAAAAGCTTTCTCACTTCTAGTATTTTCAGTTTCACTCGGAAAGTTTCACACAGCTCTAATTAAACATCACTTTGGGAGCAGTAGGACTGGACTTGGAGCTAGGGTGCTCAGCGCTTCCCAGAGAAAACTCAGCCCCTTGGGTCCTAAGTGGGTCCTAAGTCCTTATTTACACAAACCTCTCATTAAAGTTTTGCCTGAGTTGGGCCTTTTATTAAAGCCCACAATACAGGGAGGTGTTGCACATTTTTACACAGTTAGCGGAAGATAATGCTGTACCAGTAATGTTTGTTACTACATAATCACCATTGTTTTTAATGGAGGGACTGAAAAATAACAGGCAGTATTGCACTGGCTTTACTGCCTGTAAATCAGGGCAGAGTTTGGCCCACAATTAAGGAACTTTGAATGTAATTATAATAACCCTTTGAAAGTGAATCTGCACTTTCTTTTCCGTAGTGACTAGTGCCTTTCGTGGCACTTGCCCACATTGGCTTGCCGGAGATTTGCAGAGCGTCTGAATTCTTGGTTGCTGGCACTGCTTTTTGCTTAAGATAATCGATGCACATTTTTTAAAATCAAACACAGATCAAGAATTACGTGAATTTTAAAAACTGATATAAAATATGAAGTAAATGTTAGCATCCCCATCTCTCCTGTTGTGATTTCTCATTACTCCTCAAGCGTGGAAGTGACTGTCAGCGAGTCCCCTGTGAGACCTACATTGCCATATTTATTACACATCATTCCTTAGGGCTGGAGCTGGCTTGAGGGGGCTGCTCTAAACACCTCGTTGCACCAGTTTAACTGAAGTCATTTAAAAGATCAGTTTAGTTAAACCAATGCAAACCTCTGGATGGAAACCCTGAAATTGGTTTGCAACTGCCTTATAAAACCAATCTGAATTAAACCCTAGCAACTTTGTAGAGAGAGTGCTTAAGTGCTCAGGGCATTTTCAGATGTGTAGGTAGCCATATTCTGAAGTTCAGGGTCCAGCTTGCAATGACATTAATGACACTTATGTCATCTGTCTAATCTAATTGTCTCCAATAAAATCTCTGTTTTCTATAGGACTCATCATTGTTGTATCTAAGAAGCAAATTAGGATGGGAATTCTCCCAGTCTCCAGTAATTTCCCTTCAAACCACAATGATAGGAAACAGAAAAATATATGGCCAAAAATTCCCAAAACATCCTTTTGGGTGCCTCAGTGAGAGAGTGCCCAATTTGAAACACTCAAGCCTGATTTTCAGAAGGGACGAGCACCTGCAGGTGCCGTTGACTTCCAGGGAAGTCCTGGAAGTCAGGCCCCAGTTCTCTCCATTTAGATGCTCAAAAATGGAGCCACTCCAATGTGTGCCCTTGGAAAAATGGGCATTAGTAGCCAATTTTTATCTTTGTGGTAGCTAAACATCTATGTGCCTTCCAAGACAACCCTGTTTAAAGCATCTTGTTCCCCCAGCCCATAATTGCTAGCAGAAATGCAAACCAAGTATGGGAGCACATGATAAGGACACACAGCAGAATGCAGACTTAGCATCTGACTTTTTAACCAGTCGCCAAAAGCTTGCTAAATCGAGTGTATCACTGTCCTCTGAGCAGCAGTCCTGCAGCAGAGCTTTAGGTCCAGCTGTGGAGTGAACTGTATCTTCTCAAAAGGGAGAGTAAGATGGAAGGAACTTCCCCCTGCTGTTAAATTTCTGGTGTCTTGAGCAGAGGTTTATTTCAAGTGAAGAAGTGGGGCGCTAGATGTCGGAAATCCTCATTGGCTGTATAAAGAAAAACTCCTTAGCTACTCTGCATAGGAAGCCATTAGTTGTAAGGGCTCTGCCTCAGAAAGGGGCAAGTGCCCTGTCCTGGGACTGGAAGAACAAATGTACGGGGGAAAATGCCCCCAGCTGCCTCAGATCTCCCCATGTATACAGCAGGGTTGAGGGGTGTCAGGCATTCAGTGCCACACTCCCATGTAACCTCACCCCCACAGGCAGTCTCCAGTTCATCATCCCCAGCTACAGTTCCTGGCACAGGTACTGCCCCACATCGCTTGCCCAACAATCCCCACAACTGCCTGAGGCTCTGCCACACCCCACCCATCTCAGGCTGTTCCATCCTCCCAACAACCCTCCAACAGCCTCAGGCTCTGCCACACCCCACAGCCCCACCTTAGGCTGTTCCATCCCCACAACAACCCTCCAACAGCCTCAGGCTCTGCCACACCCCACCCACCTCAGGCTGTTCCATCCCCCCAACAACCCTCCAACAGCCTCAGGCTGCCCCCCACCAGCAATCCCACCAACTGCTGAGGCTCTCCCCCCTCTCCTCTTCAGGTTGTTCCATCCCCAACACCCCCCAACAGTCTCAGGGTCTCCCATCCCAACAGCAACCCCCACCAGCCCCAGGCTCCACCAGTGCTTTCTCTCCACCCCACTCACAATGACTCAGTGAACTCAGTCTGCCACACTCCAACCCTGACTCCCTGAAATGCTCTGGACCCCACTGACTTTTCCAGGCTCCCCTGTCACTTCTGACTTCCCATTCCCCAGCTGCTCGTGCATCTGCCCGACCCAACTTCCTGTGCAGAGAGGGAGTGCTCCTGCCTCCTTGCCAGAGTGGCCCTGGGCCCTGGGGCACCCTGAGGGGAGTCAGTGACCATTCCTGGTGAGACATGTCACCCATGGAGTTGAGCAGAACTCGGCAGCTCTGATCCTGGACGGGGAGAAGGGGAAGAGGGGAGTGCCGCTTCCACAACATGCTCCGGATCCTTTGGGAGCCCCTCTGTAGGGACTGTGCAAAGGAAGGCTCTATGGGTTAGCAGGGAGCAGGGGTAGGGGCTGGCTGGGCCCTGCAAATTCCACTGCTCCCCAGCACCGAGGTAATACAGGTTAGTGCACACTGCACCTTCAGCAACTAATGCACAGCTTCCCCCTCCATGCTTCCAAGAGCCACCCCCACCTCTGAGCCCTGGCAACGTGGCTCTTTCAGGAGCCACACACAGATCCCGGTCCTCTGTGCAGATGGCACAGTTTAGGCCATACCCCCTGTCTCTCCAGGGGAGGGAAGGCCCCACACCTGACTGATTGCATGAGACCTCCAGCGTCAAAGCAATGGAGGGTTCCAAGCAATGTGTCCCTTTGGGTCACTGGTATGCCACATGGCAGCAGAAGGGAGGTGTTTGAGAAAACTACAGTGTGGATCAGGTCCATGGGGGATGGGAATTTGCATGTAGATCAACTCAAGGTGCATTTTGACTTGTAGTAAAACTCCAGTATTTTCAAATATATTTACAGTGGTTCCCATTAAAATATCAGTGTTTTCTTACAATTAGCACTCAGTGGTTTTTCCATGTGCTTTGGATTGGCAATATCTCTAAAGTCTCTGTTGGGAAATGTTGACCTTTTAAAAACAACTACTGTATCCAATTTACTTTTTAAGAAAGTTGATTTGCATCTGTCCAAGACACCGTCCTATCTGTGGCTAATTCTGTATGTAAGCATCGAAAGATATCCCAGAATAGCCTCAAGAGGTTGGACTGTTTATTTTGGACATTATTTAATGTTATGCTTATTGCACCACTTTTCATTTCGACATCTCTAGTTACCGAGTCCCCATTAGAAATAAGGATGTATATTACTGATCCTTTTGGACCTGATTTGTAATTAGGAGCTGACAAGCGTGTACACCAATGAACTATGTTCAGAGCCTGACCATTTAAAAAAAATTAAAGCAAAATATCAAATGGAAATTTAAAAGAAAAATTGAACAATTTAGAGAACATCCTCAATCTGTTTTCCTTTCTATTACTATACCCTGTGTGGATACAGCCCAGGGAGTGAAAGATTTGGCAATGGGAATTTAACCCTTTGGAGACTGTGGACATGTATAATGCGAGTAAAAGATATTATCTCACCCACCTTATCTTTGTCAATGTTCTAAGAATCAGAGAATAGAATTTTTGATGGCAAGAAAACACTGAATTGGCGTTTGTGTCCGATTTCTCTACACTTGTTATTGATCTTCACCCCACCAAGCTGAGGATATGACTGAGCCAAACAGCTTGTTGTTTGCAAAGAGTGATGTAACTTTTCAAAGGTTACGAGACTTTCCTCTTCTTTGCTGTCTTTACTCTCCCTTTGCAAAGTGTTATCCATCCTTTATACCATTTATTTTGAAATCATCTGAAAAATGTTTTAATTAATCAGATATGTATTACTACCCAATAAACTCCTTAGCACTGGGACATCTACTTTACAGCTGTTGGCAGACAATAATGCTTATTTTCAAAGTGATAAAAAGAGTATGTTAAAGGATTGTTGCAAAACTTTGCTGAAGAGACAAGATACCTAGGAAACACCAAACCCTGAATTACAGCGGGTGAAATTCACCACAATGTAGAGAGCCACCACAAGGCCTACATGCCACTTAAATGCCACTTATGCTCTATTTTGAGGGCATAAGTGAGACATAAATGGCACACTGGACTTTTGCTGCATCTCTGCACGGGGTACATTTCACCCTAATGTAGTAACATGTATGTACAGATTAAAAATGTATAAATACTGGACATTTTATAATTTTAAACAAAATATTTCTCACTTTCTAAGACCCGAGAGCAGGATTTTGCGTTACCCCTGCGAAAGCTAATGATGACATCACAAACACCTAAATAACTGAAGGCTTAAGGGTCTGATTCTGAGCTCACTTACACCATCAATAATGTAAAACAGAATTGGGCCTTTCATTGCTAATTCTACACATTACAGGCCATTCTGTCACTGATTTGAGTGTTTCTTTGTAAACAAACTCTTCCAAGATGCTGAGCTGCAGGGCTCAGCAAACCCTTTGTCAGACCTGAGAAGCAAATCACACTCACTCTGCACAAAGGTGCTGTTTCAGTGATTTTTGCTATGTCCCTTTTGGACAGTGGATAGAGACAATTCATCTGTAGTGGCCAGGAGGGGGAAATCGCTGTCTGTTGAAGTCAGTACCAAGGACAGAGACATTTCCTTAGACCCCTTTTCCCTACACCAGCCACAGATCCTGGACTGAATTATTTTTCTTTCTCTAAATACCCTGCTTTGTAGTTTTAGCATGTCTGTGGGCTGAGATTTTCAACGCCACACGTGGGGTTTGGATGTTCAGTTCCCGCTAACTGTAAGAGAAATTGGATGGCCAAATCTCTTACGTGGCTTTGCAAATCCCAGCCATAATGTTTTGTAGGGTAGATGAATATGACTAAAGGATTCAGTTCTGCCAGTGGAAACCTTCCTCTGGCTAAACTCCCACTGACAGATGGAAATTCTGTCTGGAGGAAGGACACTATATCAGCACTGTTAGGATGTGGTTTCAGAATGATCAATTCTGGGTAGGAGTATAGGCCATGTACAGGGGGAAAAGGGAAGTTGGTATATTCTGCGCACATCTCATGCTCCGGCCATACGTGTAGCAGCAAGCTGGCAAATTCAGAGCCCTGGTTAATACTGGCTTCCCAAATATCTGCGGTATATTAAGTGATGGTGACGTTTGTGGGATGTCACTTTGCACACCCCCAGTACAAAGCCATTTAGCTCTATCAATTATGGTGCAAGCTATTAGAGAGCTAGGGCCCAGCCCTAACTTGAGGTTGCTGAGCTCCTGTCGGATGGCCGGTCCCTGAGGGATCAGGCTGGTCGTTAGAGGTGACTCAGGCTTGCAGTTGCGTTGTCTGTTCAGCTGTGCAACTTCTAAATTCAAGTTGGACTATCATGAAAGGATGGTCTCTAGATAAAAGAAAAAAGTTCTCAGAAATCAATTCAAACCCGCAGCCCACCCTCTCTCTAAGGATCGGTCTCGGCAGCATGGTATGATTTACGGCTTGGGCGGAAGTACCTGCACTAGCTTTTATCTGGCTAGCAAGCTAAAAAGGACATTGTGATGGGGGCTTCAGTGGAGGCTAGCAATGACAATACGTACCCAGGGAGGCCAAGCGAGCTTGTACAGCCCACGCTGCCATGTCTTTACTGCTATTTTTAGTGAGCTAGCTACATTAAAGCTAGCGCAGGTATGTCTACCTTCCCCCGCCACGATTGCAGCATAGCTGTGGCCTAAATGCCTCCCTGCCTGACTTGTAATGGTCTCAGTTCCACAGCAGGTAGAATGCCCATCAACTCCTAGAAGGAACTTCTATGATACACACATGGAACAGATGGACAGTGTAACCCCTAAGAACCACATGTGACCTGTGTTTCATGGCAGAGCATGGAATCCAGGGATGAATACATTAATTTGCTTTCCAGTCAGATGTTTCCATAGTTGTGACCTCCCAGCCCTGGTCTACACTGCAAACTTATGTCGATATAACGACATCGCTCAGGGGTTTGGAAAGCACCTAACTCCCAGTGACTTGGCTACCGCCTCTCGGGGAGGTGGAGTACTTGCACCGACAGGAGAAACTCCCCCATCAGCATAGGTCATACGTCATGACTAAGCGCTGCAGTGGCACAGCTGCAGTGCTGTAAGTGTAGACAAGCCCTCAGTCTCAGCCCCTGTGATACGGGAGTGCCGGCTACATAGATCCTCTTCAGTACAAACACAGCAGCATTCTGATCACCCAACATGGCGCTCTTTCCTGCAACCTCAGAACTAGGGTCCTACCAATTTCACGGCCCTGAAAAAGGACCGTGAAATAAGCCCTTCCCCGTGAAATCTGATCTCCCCCTTGCTGCTGGGAGCACCTCAGTCAGGGGGCTCCTAGCTGCAAGTCCTGGCTGGGCTGGGGAGGGAGAGGACTTGTCCTTCCCCTGCATGGCCACTCTCGTTCTCAGAGGGAGATCAGACCCACCTTGGGGTGCCTCCCCCTGCTGCAGGAAGCTCCAGCCCCAGAGGTTCCTGCAGCTGGAGGAGACTTGTGGAGCTGGGTCCAATATCCCCATGTTCCTGGGAGCACCCCAGCTAGGGGGGGTCCTAGCTGTGAGTCCCTGCTGGGCTGGGAAGGGTCAGGACTTGTCCTTCCCTTGCATGGAAGCTCTGGAATGACAGGATCAGACCCACTTCCTGGTACCTTGTGGGTTGGGACCCCCATGATTACAACACTGTGAAATTTCAGATGTAAACAGCTAAAAACGTGAAATTGACCAATTAAAAAAAAAACCCTGGCTGTGAAATTGATCAAAATGGACTGTGAATTTGGTAGGGCCCTACTCATAACCTTAGAGTTATTTAATCAGATTCACACTGGAGAGTTTGGAGGTGGTCACATGACAAGGGATTTTCCAAGCTAGCCAGCTGCTGCTATGTATTTATCCATCTTCCCAAGCGTACCACTGTTCAAAAACCTTCAGGGCAATTTGTACCTTGGGTGTAAGGACTGTGCAGCAATTCTGCAGTGACATCCCAGTGCTGGCCTCTAAATGAGGATCCTGTAATCCAAAGAGAGGCATTTGGGGACTCATACGTACATTTGCTATAATTGTGTATTGTTCAGTGACGGCTCTGGAGTTGCTTAGTGGGCAGCACTGCTCCCTGTGACAGAAATCATTTCAAGCAGAGAGGCATGCTCATTGTGTAGTGCGAAGGATAACAGTCTGGGGTGCTGAGTGCTTTATAGTGGCCAGTCCGAAAAACCAGTGCTGACAAGAGTTGTGAGAGAAGCGGTTTTAACAGTGATGACAGGGTTCTTTATGGGGAGGGTGTGGATGCCTTGTCTGGCTTCATTTGTACATAAAAAATACTTTTCCAAAAATCATAAGGGGCTTCTCCCCCTTCCCAGATTGGCTATTACAGGGGGAAGGAATTTGTATAAAAGCTGCAGCTGAGGCATAGGTCTTAAATGGACACTACATCCAACTCTAATGACATATCTTTTCCTTTTGCAGGCCTATACAATTCAGGGACAATATGCAATTCCACACCCGGATGTGAGTTTTACCCTAATTTTTCTTATACCCATTTTACTCTTTTACGTCACCTGCATGATACTGTTAATTAGTACTAATATTAATATTAGACAATAATATTAATAGCATATTCTCAAAGTAACAGTCTGTGTGTAGTATCTGTAATACCTTGAATAGCCTTTTAACCTATTAGCACTAAACTTTATTCATACTGAGGACTTGGCCTGATGTTAAATTATTTGTATTGTTCAGTGCTATCCCTTTACTAAGACATAAACCCTATATGCATTTTGTGCCTCAGAGTATGGTCAAAGATAGTCTTTTCCCTCTGTGTCCCCCTCTCCATAAAATGTTGCTAATGAAATACGTACAATGCTTATTCGGGTGCTCTTGTGAGGGGCTAGCTATGTTTGAAAGCTGTCTCATAGACTTTGCTTTCTAAAAGCTGGGTATGTTCTCAGTCACATTACAAAGGAAGTCTGGGTGTCTGGCGATGCTGATTTCGCTCCCCACTTTCCAGCTATTATTTTAGACTGAGCCCAGTTAGCTTTTGGAGCCTGGCTAGCTCAGTTGGTAGAGCATGAGACTCTTAATCTGAGGGTTGTGGGTTTGAATCCCACATTGGGTGCTTAATCTGGATGGGGGGATAACTAGGTGGCTTGAGCATGGGCCTGCTAAACCCAGCGTTGTGAGTTCAATCGTTTAGGGATCTGGAGCAAGAGTTGGTCCTGCTTTGAGCAGGGGGTTGGACTAGATGAGGTCCCTTGCAACCCTGATATTCTATGATTGATTTTACAGTCAAACTGTTCAGTAGCCTAAACATAGATGCACACATTCCTCATGTTTTGGTGGAAGGGAAGAAATGTCCCAACCCCTCTCTTCGGCATGGCTTACAAGCAACACCCAAGAGACCCCTAGAAATGAATGGCAGCACCGGTTTCTGTGTTCAGTTCAATTCCTAGTCAAGACTGTAGAGGAAGGCCCTTGGTGCTCTCTGTCTTTTCTGGTAAGGTTGTGGGGTTTTTTTCTGTTGATCTTAATGTTAGTCATGGGGAGAGGCGACAGAGAGAGGAAAGAAAGAAAGAAAAGGAGGCTCTGTGCCAAATTCATTCCTGGTTAATGCTTATTTCTAGTGAGAAAAACTGGGCTCAGGTGAGCAGGGAGTAAACACATCCCCTCTGTAGCTTTCACCCGTGTGGCTTGTATGCAGCCCCCAGCATAAATTAAAATGATCCTCCTCGACAGGTCCCCCAAGGGAAGGCGGGATGGATACAGACGCCGCCATCTCCAGGAGGCAACTCTCTCCTGGGGTATAGGCCTGTTCCGTATCTTCCCTTGCTGACCCGGTCTGTCATTTTGAGGCATTCCCTCCTTAGCGTGAGGAGAAGCATGGAAGGAGGCCAAACCATATGTTTTATAATGGTGCGTGTGAACTAGGGCAAGTGCACTGAGGTGAGGTGAAAAGCAGCAGTTTCTTAGCCTTCCATAGGTGGAAGGAAGACCTCCCATCTACACGGCTCTCGGGAACAGCAGCCACTGGGAGCTGCGGTGGGCCGTGCCTGCAGACGGTAAATGTAAACAAAATGTCTGCCAGCGGATTACCTTGATGGGCCATGTACAGAAGGTTGCCGACCCCTGCCCTGTAAGCTGAGAAGGGGTTACCTCAGGTCAACTAGGGACACCTGAGTCCAGTTAAGGGCTGCCTGAGGCCTTTGAAAACCCCTCCTCGGGGAGGGAAAGAGACAAGCTGCTGCAGGGCAGTAGGGAGATAGGCTTCTCCAGGGTGAGAGGCTGCTCTCGTCTGTACAGGGGAAACAAACTGACTGCCTGTTTAGGGGAAGGACCTGCACCCTGGGGCCAACACCCCTCCAGAGATGGGGGAAGGAAAAGAAATCCCCCTTTATTTTGTGTTTGTGAATTTGTTTCTTTTGTTTGGTGGAGGACACTGTGTGTTTTTCACACGTTTAAATTTTCTCCAAAGTTTTCATGAAAAAATGCACAATTTTCAGATTTTTCCAGAAATGACCCCTGAAATCCACCCCCCTCTTTTTTTGCTTTTTTGAAACCAAAAATGGAATTTTTTCATTATTTCATTTTTTACCGTTTTCTACCACCCCCTATTTCAGAGGAAAAAGGAAGGGAAGAAAAGCGGAAAACATAAAAACTAAAATAGTGCAAAGTGCAAGGTCATTCACTTAGTAACGAACAACAAGAATTTTTGGTATAAGCTGGGAACGTATCAGTTGGAAGTGACAGAGGAGGAGAAAGGAAGAGAGAAACATGGGTGTATTCCTCTCTCTAAATACATCAGAGGGATAAACACCAAGGAGGGAGAGATGTTATTTAAGTTAAGCGCCAATGTTGACACATGAACAAATGGATATAAACTGACCATTAACAAGTTTTCTAACCATCAGAGGAGTGAAGTACTGGAACAGCCTCCCAAGGGGAGCAGTGGGGGCAAAAAAATAACTTGTTTCAAGACTGAGCTTGATAAATTTATGGAAGGGATGGTATGATAGGATTACCTATAATGGCATATGGCTCATCTGTGACTGCTAGTAGCAAAAATCCCCAATGGCTGGAGATGGGACACTAGATGGGGAGGGCTCTGAGTTACTACAGAGAATTCTTTCCCAGATGTCTGGCTAGAGGATCTCGCTCATGTGCTCAAGGTTCAACTGATCACCATATTTGGGGTCGGGAAGGCATTTTCCCCCAGGTCAGATTGGCAGAGACCCTGGGGGATTTTCACCTTCCTCTGCAGCATGGGGAACAGGTCACTTGCTGGTTTGAACTAGTGTAAATGGTGGATTCTCTGTAACTTGAAGACTTTAAATAATAATTTGAGGTCTTAAATAACGCAGCCAGAGGTTAGGGGTCTTTTAGAGGAGTGTTTCTCAACCTTTTTTTTTCTGAGCCCCCCCCCCCCCCCCCCCCCCCCCCCCCCCCCCCCCCNGGCCCACCTGTACCACAATAACTGGTTTTCTGGATATAAAAGCCAGGGCCGCCATTAAGGGGTAGCAAGCACTGCCCAGGGCCCCATGCCACAGGGGGCACCGTGAAGCTAAGTTGCTCAGGCTTCTGCTTCAGCCCCAGGTGGCGGAACTCAGGGCCCTGGGCTTCAGCCCCATGCAATGGGACTCTGGCTTTCTGCCCTGGGCCCCAGCAAGTCTAACACTGGTGCTGCTTGGATGGGGTGGGTGAGATGGTCCCTTCTGGCCTTAAAGTCTATGAGTCACAGAGACCAGACTCTTAGAGCTGGGTCCTTTGCCGCATTAGCATAGTGGAAGGACCCTCCTGGAGGAAGTGGTGATTGGACCATGATGAAGGCATATTCCTCTGCATACAATGGTCAGGCTGTTGCCTAAGATCAGCTCCATTGTGTCTGTTTGCATGCACAGCCTCACAAACAATCCAGGATATGACAAACCCATGAGGGTCATGAATACTGATCCTAGTGATTTAATGGAATATTAAGCTCATATTCTGTTAGTCTATTTGCAAATGCATTCTGTGGGCCTTGTGATGTGATTTTGTCAGATCTTTTAAGCTATGAAGGTTGGCCATAATCAGTACTTGGATGTGAGACTTCCAGCTAAGACATATACCTGCAGGTGCTTTAGAAAGTAATATTGGAGATTCAGTAAGTGGAGCTCTTCCCTCTGAGGCAGTACTGAGGTAGGACTTCATATGGGGTTAGTGGCTCTGTGCTGCTAGAACCCCGACTTTTAGACAAAATGTAAAGTTGAGGTCCTGATCAGTTGTGTTCAGTAGAAATGCCCTTGCACTTTCCACAAAAATGAGTGCCATGGTGAAATTCTACTCCCCAAAATCTGTGGCATTGGTTATGATATTCTTCCCTTCCTGGCCTCCTTTGTTGTATATTTTTTCTGTACGCAGTTTGAAGGCTGCCAACTTCTACTTAGAGGTGGTTGCATTTCAGTGGTGAGTGAAGTGGTCGCTTTCTCTATAGTTGGCAATCATTTTATGAAATTTGTAGAGTGTGTTGATTGAAGAGCCAGTGGCTGGATGAGTGATAGAAAGGAGCTGTGTTGCTATTAATATGCTTGCTTGTCCTGATGCTTGTATTTAAATGCCTAGCAGATATGGGCCTGGTTAGTAGATGGGAGACCAGGGCAAGGTGAGGTCTGTGAAATACATATATCCTTTGTGTACCAGGCAGACGCTTACTGACCTCAGCTCTTTCTAGCTACTAACAGGATACCAGAGTCTCCTTTTGTTTGATAGGTAACCTTATTGATTTTGAATGTGTTCATCACAAATAAAGACAATCCTTTATTTGACAGATAGCTGCGTGGATATTTCGCATAAGCCTGTACTGTCCACATCTAGTGTTGCAATTTTTATTCATTCTTGCCAGTATTCACATTTGTTGCGGCTTTTATTATTTTGGAGTGGTGTTGGGGATGAAGGGAATACAGAAGATTTTTGAGGAGCAAGTATACAGATGAATATTGGGACATATTTTTTTGACAAAATACTGATAAAAATAGAAAACATGATTTATTTTAAATGTTTTGTCCTTTTTTATAAACAACAAAGAAATAAGATGCAAGAGGCTGCTTTACTGCAATGTGAAGACAGAGATTTAATTGCATGCTGCCAGGAAGCCAGATGCTCCCCTGGTGTAAACTGGCATTACTTCAGTGGGCTGTCTGACCCAGGGCATTCAGGGTTAAGGTTCCCTGGGAAACTTCAGTTGTGTCCCCTTCACTTATGCTTCACAACAGCACCTCTTATAACATGATGATACAACTCTAGGATATGTGACATGTTGGACTGGATTGTCCCATCCCTGTGACACACGTGCGTAGCATTTCATATCACTTATGCAACAGATGTCATTACAAAGACAAAATATGCCACGGTGGCCTCTCAGTTCAGCACGAGGGCAAACAATGGTAACCTCTTGACAGCACTCTGTGTGAACCATTGGCCGATGCTGTTGGCAAAGGAGCCGAAGAGAATTAGGTACCCAACTCCCAATGAGCATCAATGAAATGTGGGCACCTAATTCTCCTGGACCCCTCTGAAAATCTTAGTTGTAACCCCCATCACTCTGTGTTGTGCAATCTGCTATTGAACAACCCATTGCAAATCTCATGTTGTTCAATAATCAATATGGTTTAACATTGATATTTTTGGAAGGTGGGTTTAAAACACGACTACTTCTTGCATAACAATGTACAAATAAAAGCTTTTATGGTGTCACAAATTACACTTCTGAAAATGGCAACTACTGAAATGATGTTTACTGTGCAGCCAAATGTAGTGGTAATAACACACAGACTGGGCCAAATTCTGTTAGAGGCACTGTTTTAGTCGAGTATAACAGAGATCAGTGTTACCCATTTGTTTCCAATATACCCCTTTTAACATAGCATTGTATATTTTCTTCTAGGAAGTTTTTATTTTATATATTTCAATTTCTCTCCTTAAATAGACTGTGAATAATGATGAGTATACTTTGCTAGTCAGATCAACATGCCCTTTCTCCTAATTGTCCTTCTCAATACACCCCAGCATTGACTCAGACTGTATTTCTTATTGTTATGATGTTGCTCTCTGACAGAGGAACAAAACATATTATGGTATATGCTGTATTGTGAAAGCATTTGTGCTCTGGTCAGTGATAAGCAAATAATATTTGTGATTTGTTCAATACTCTGTGGCCAAATCCTGCAGAATTTACAGAGACCTCATTCAGTGCCTGAGTAATTTGGCTCTGTATTTGTGTCTCTTTAAAGGCTTATTATTTAAAACAATGCTCAATTATTTAGTTAATGGAAATATGAAAACAATTTTACTAGGTAATTTTCTCTTTCACTTGCTGCAACACACATTTGTCTTTGATCTTTCCCTTTTTATTGATACTGCAGCAACGTTGTTATCCTGGGGATTTGTGACTATCCATAAGGAATGAATGAATACATACATCCTGGGCCAAACCCCGAATTCCTTTCTCAGTTTTCCCATGGATAAATTGGTCACTTGAGTGAATGGGAGTTTTGTCTCAGTAAGGACTTCAGGATGGCCCTTGGGCATTCATGTACAGATTGAGAGAGGTAGTCTCTATTTGGAATTTGCAATGGAAGGGAAGCCAGTGGTGACTGGGAGGCTAGGTTTTTTTGGGGTATGATGAGCATAGGAACTGTTTTAGCATAGTGGGACCTGATACTGTGTGTCCTGAGCCATGCACCAGATTGCCCAGTTACCCTTAATAGGGTATAAGCAGACATTTTGCCAGTACCTAGTGATGCTCTCCCATCATGGTAGCTTGGTTACCAGGATATGTCATCATAGTTCTATACTGTGAACCTGAGTAAAGAGGAGGAGGAGGAGATGGGTGGTGGTGGTTGGGGACTCCCTCCTAAGGGGGATGGAGTCATCCATCTGCCGTCCAGACCGGGACACTCGAGAAGTGTGCTGCTTGCCAGGAGCTAGAATACAGGATGTGACGGAGTGTCTGCCGAGACTGATCAAGCCCTCGGACTGCTACCCCTTCCTACTTCTCCATGTGGGCACCAATGATACTGCCAAGCATGACCTTGAGTGGGTCATTGCAGACTACGTGGTTCTGGGAAGAAGGATAAAGGAGTTTGAGGCACAAGTCCTGTTCTCGTCCATCCTCCCTGTTGAAGGAAAAGGCCCAGGTAGGGACCATCGAATTGTGGAGGTAAATGCGTGGTTACGCAGGTGGTGTCAGAGAGAGGGCTTTGGATTCTTTGACCATGGGATGTTGTTCCAGGAAGAAGGATTGCTAGGAAGAGATGGGATCAACCTAACGAAGAGAGGGAAGATCATCTTCGCAGGCAGGCTTGCTAACCTAGTGAGGAGGGCTTTAAACTAGGTTCACCGGGGGATGGGGGCATCACCATCATCACAGAAAGAATAGCAAATGTGGCAGGCAACCAGCTTGGCTTAACAGTGAAATCTTCGGTGAGATTAAACTCAAAAAGGAAGCTTACAAGAAGTGGAAATTTGGACAGATGACTAGGGAGGAGTATAAAAATATTGCTAGAGCATGCAGGGGTGTAATCAGGAAGGCCAAAACACAACTGGAGTTGCAGCTAGCAAGGGATGTGAAGGGTAACAAGAAGGGTTTCTACTGGTATGTTAGCAACAAGAAGGTCAGGGAAAGTGTGGGACCCTTACTGAATGGGGGAGGCAACATAGTGACAGAGGATGTGGAAAAAGCTGAAGTACTCAATGCTTTTTTTGCCTCGGTCTTCACAGACAAGGTCAGCTCCCAGACTGCTGCACTGTGCAACACAGTATGGGGAGGAGGTGAGCAGCCCTCAGTGGTGAAAGAACAGGTTAAGGACTATTTAGAAAAGCTGGATGTGTACAAGTCCATGGGTCCAGATCTAATGCATCCAAGGATGCTGAGGGAGTTGGCTGATGTGATTGCAGAGCCATTGGCCATTATCTTTGAAAATTCGTGGCAATTGGGGGAGGTCCCGGATGATTTAACAAAGGCAAATATAGTGCCCATATTTAAAAAAGGGAAGAAAGAGAACCCCGGGAACTACAGACTGGTCAGCCTCACCTGAGTCCCCGGCAAAATCATGGAGCAGGTCCTGAAGGAATCCATTTTGAAGCACTTAGAGGAGAGGAAGGTGATCAGGAACAGTCAACATGGATTCACCAAGGGCAAGTCATGCCTGACCAACCTGATTGTCTTCTATTATAAGATAATTGGCTCTGTGGATATGGGGAAAGTGGTGGATGTGATATATCTTGACTTTAGCAAAGCTTTTGATATGGTCTCCCATGGTATTCTTGCCAGCAAGTTAAAAAAGTATGGATTGGATGAATGGACTATAAGGTGGATAGAAATCTGGCTAGATTGTTGGTCTCAACGAGTAGTGATCAACTGCACGATGTCTAGTTGGCAGCCTGTATCAAGTGGAGTGCCCCAGGGGTCGGTCCTGGGGCTAGTTTTGTTCAACATCTTTATCAATGATCTGGATGATGGGATTAACTGCACCCTCAGCAAGTTCGTGGATGACACTAAACTGGGAGGAGTCGTAGATACGCTGGAGGGTAGGGATAGGGTCCAGAGTGACCTAGACAAATTGGAGGATTGGGCCAAAAGAAATCTGATGAGGTTCAACAAGGACAAGTGCAGAGTCCTGCACTTAGGAAGGAAGAATCCCATGCACCGCTACAGGTTGGGGATCGACTGGCTAAGCAGCAGTTCTGCAGAAAAGGTCCAGGGGATTACAGTGGATGAGAAGCTGGATACGAGTCAGCAGTGTGCCCTCGTTGCCAAGAAGGCCAACGGCATATTGGGCTGTATTAGTAGGAGCATAGCCAGCAGATCGAGGGAAGTGATTATTCCCCTCTATTCAGCACTGGTGAGGCCACACCTGGAGTATTGCATCCAGTTTTTCTCTCCCCACGACAGAAGGGATGTAGACAAATTGGAAAGAGTCCAGCGGAGGGCAACGAAAATGATTAGGGGGCTGGGGCACATGACTTACGAGAAGAGGCTGAGGGAACTGGGGTTATTTAATCTGCAGAAGAGAAGAGTGAGGGGGGATTTGATAGCAGCCTTCAACTACCTGAAGGGGGATTCCAAAGAGGATGGAGCTCGGCTGTTCTCAGTGGTGGCAGAAGACAGAACAAGAAGCAATGGTCTCAAGTTGCAGTGGGGGAGGTCTAGGTTGGATATTAGGAAACACTATTTCACTAAGAGGGTGGTGAAGCACTGGAAGGGGTTACCTAGGGAGGTGGTGGAATCTCCATCCTTAGAGGTTTTTAAGGTCAGGCTTGACAAAGCCCTGGCTGGGATGATTTAGTTGGGGATTGGTCCTGCTTTGAGCAGGGGGTTGGACTAGATGACCTCCTGAGGTCTCTTCCAACCCTGATATTCTATGATTCTATGATTCTATGAAATGCTGGATCACAACACTTTCCTCACAGCTCTTGCCAGCTGTTCAGAATACAGAAATTAGAAATATAGGACATGTTGTAAGCCATTTAGGCATTGGTTTAAACAGCTGCTTTACCCTACTGCCTGGATGCGGAGTTCCCTACGTCTTTTGAGTTTTTTCATTACACTCAGGTGCATTTGTTACATACCCATATGGAAAATATTTTCATTCAATAACAGAAAAGAAAGGGTTTCACTGTTTTCCCTGGCCCTGAGCAGCTCCAATGAATGGTCTGTGGCTCCTGAAGTCATTCCATTGGGCAAAACATCATCTCTTCACACTGATGTAGTTAGGAATGCTCAGGTCAATGAGCAATCTGAGTGGCTTTACTCCCGTTTCCATTTCACAGCCCCAATAGCAGTGGGCAGGAGTTGTGTCGTTGAGGGCAGGAAGGATGGGAAAGCTAGTCTGGTAATGGCGGCAGTGAGGAAACAGCTCTTGTAAGGTATTGCACAGCAGCTGTCCTTGGACGGCAGCGATGAGAGGCTTCAGCATGGAGATGCTAATTTTAAAAGAGGAAAGTGAAGGGGTAAAGAACCATTGAAAATGAACCCAAAGAGATTGTTTTGGTCTCCATTTTAGTGTAAAGCAGGATACGGTCTGTTTTTTAGAAAATAATCCTGTTCTTTTTTTGTTTCAGTTAGAGCAGGGGTGAAAATCCGGCCCTCGAGCTCCTGCTGGGAAGTGGGATCTGGGGCTTGCCCTGCTCCCACACTCCAGCCAGGGAGTGGGGTCGGAGGCCGCTCCACGCGCGCAGGCGAGGCTCCCAGAAGCAGCAGCATGTCCCCGCTCTGGCTCCTATGCTTAGGGGTCAGCCAGGGGGCTGCTTGTGCTGCCTCCACCCCAAGCGCCATCCCCAGAGCTCCCATTGGCCGGGAGCTGCGGCTAATGGGAACTGCAGGGGCGGCACCTGCGGACGGAGCAGCGTGCAGAACAGTCTGGCCACACCTCCGCATAGGCGCCGAAGGGGGGACATGTCGCTGTTTCCAGGAGCTGAATCATGTAAGCGCCGCCCGGAGCCTGCACCCCTGACCTCCTCCCATGCCCCAACCCCCTGCCCCAGCCCTGATCCCTCTCCCACACCCTAACCCCCTGCCCCAGACCAGAGCCCCCTCCCACACCGTGAACTCCTCATTTCTGGCCCCACCCCAAGGCCCGCACCCCCAGCCAGAGCTCACCCTCCCCCGTGCCCCAATCCCCTGCTCCATCCCTGATCACCCTCCCACCCTCCGAACTCCTTGGTCCCAGCCTGGAGCACTGTCCTACACCCAAATCCTGCATCCCCAGCCCCACCTCAGAGCCCGCACCTCCAGCTGGAGTCGTCCCCCTCACCTGCTCCTGCACCCCAACCCCAATTTCGTGAGCATTCATGGCCCACCATACAATTTCCATACCCAGATGTGGCCCTCAGGCCAAAAAATTTGCCCACCCCTGAGTTAGAGAGTTGTCTGCCCAGTAGACTAACATGTCTTATTCCCGGGTTTCCATGTTGGTTTGCTGGAATCATACTGCATGTGACATTAGGGGTTATTCTCTCCGTGCACTGGCTTGACACTGTGCCCCCTCAATCAGTAAAGCCTTGAGAGAGTTTAAAAGCTGACACTTCATGTCTGTTGTTGCACTAGAACACCTGATGCAAGCTCGCCCTCTTGGGTTGGTTGGAATCTGGCCTATTATTCCTTAACTTTAGCAAAGCTTTTGATACGGTCTCCCACAGTATTCTTGCCAGCAAGTTAAAGAAGTATGAGCTGGATGAATGGACTATAAGGTGGATAGAAAGCTGGCTAGATCATCGGGCATCAATGGCTCCATGTCTAGTTGGCAGTCGGTATCAAGTGGAGTGCCCCAAGGGTCGGTCCTGGGGACAGTTTTGTTCAATATCTTCATTAATGATCTGGAGAATGGCGTGGATTGCACCCTCAGCAATTTTGCAGATGACACTAAACGGGGAGGAGTGGTAGATACGCTGGAGGGTAGGGATAGGATACAGAGGGACCTAGACAAATTAGAGGATTGTGCCAAAAGAAATCCGATGAGGTTCAACAAGGACAAGTGCAGAGTCCTGCACTTAGGACGGAAGAATCCCATGCACTGTTACAGACTAGGGACCGAGTGGCTAGGCAGCAGTTCTGCAGAAAAGGACCTGGGGGTTACAGTTGTCGAGAAGCTGGATATGAGTCAACAGTGTGCCCTTGTTGCCAAGAAGGCTAATGGCATTTTGGACTGTATAAGTAGGAGCATTGCCAGCAGATTGAGGGACGTGATTATTCCCCTCTATTCGACACTGGTGAGGCCTCATCTGGAGTACTGTGTCCAGTTTTGGGCCCCACACTACAAGAAGGATGTGGAAAAATTGGAAAGAGTCTAGCAGAGGGCAACAAAAATTATTAGGGGGCTGGAGCACATGATTTTTGAGGAGAGGCTGAGGGAACTGGGATTATTTAGTCTGCAGAAGAGAAGAATGAGGTGGGATTTGATAGCTGCTTTCAACTATCTGAAAGGGGGTTCCAAAGAGGATGGATCTAGACTGTTCTCAGTGGTACCAGATGACAGAACAAGGAGTAATGGTCTCAAGTTGCAGTGGGGGAGGTTTAGGTTGGATAATAGGAAACAACTATTTCACTAGGAGGGTGGTGAAGCACTGAAATGGGTTACCCGGGGAGGTGGTGGAATCTCCTTCCTTAGAGGTTTTTAAGGCCCAGCTTGACAAAGCCCTGGCTGAGATGATTTAGTTGGTGATTGGTCCTGCTTTGAGCAAGGGGTTGGACTAGATGACCTCCTGAGGTCTCTTCCAACCCTGATATTCTATGATTCTATGATACTCTTTTCCACTAGTTTGTTTAAAAGTTGACAGTTTGCATGCCAAATGCTTCTGATGTTCTTACTTGCCAGCTTTCTGGTAAGTGACTGATAGATACCATTTCCAAAACTCCTCTCCACCTTCCCACCTGTTTTCTTCTGCCTCCAGTGCTTCACCCTTACCACTGCTGATGCCAGACTCCCCTGCACTCCCTCCCTCAGATGTGCTGCAGGAGCCAGGACCTTTAGGGTGTTGTTTCACATGCAAATTTAAATGACAACTCCCCCACTTACCTGCGGGGGACTGGACTACTTGATCTAACAGGTCTTTTACATTTCGGATGTCTGTGATTCTGTTAAACCTCCCAGGCCACCCAAGCTCTAGAAGATTATTGAAGGGGGAGTGATACAGGGCACTCCTTCCTGCACACACAGCAAAATCTCAAAGGGGGCCTTATCAGGATGGAATTTCTATCTCTTCAATTTTCTTAAATTTGAAGCAATAAAACAGAGCACAAAATGTATTCCAAACATATTATTCTTCCGAGGTCTCTTTTGAAGGGGCCAGGAAAAGACTCCGAGCACAACAAGGGATATACAGGCTCTGAAATACTTACCTGTTTTGGCTGAAGCCCATGTTTTGCCAACTGCTGGGTGGTTTGTGTTGGAAAAGAGACTACTTTAAGAGCTGTAATTGGTTTGGCAGCTAGATAAATTTTCCTTTAAATGTGCAGTATCCAAGTCAAGCAAGGGGAACATCCAGTGGGTAATGAACCAAAATGGCCAATTACTGTACATTTCTGAGAGCTATCCCAGGAACTATCCATGCTTTTTAAATATTGGAATTTGATTGTTATGGACCTGGCAGCATAGTTGACTCTGCTCAGATATTTTTACCACTATTCTTAGCTAGCAGCAGTCAGTCACAGTGAGTTACAAAGTCTGATCAGCCAAGTTGCAGCTGGAATTGCTTTGCTTTGACACCCTTCTACCTGCTTTGACAGCTCCCTGTTCCGTCAGGGCACGTGACGCTATCTGTGGGCTGGCAGGATCAGGAGAGATCTGCACTGACAAAGTTAAATGATTTCAGTTAGAGACCAAAACTGGGCTTGCTGCTGGTATCGTACTTCAGACCCTGATCAAGCACTTCTGCTAAAGATTTGGGCTTTACTGTATCTACCCAGGCCAAGTCCTTCTGTTAATGTCGTGTTTGCCATGTCTTAACATGGCGTCCTGCTTTGTTTTTTTTATTATAATTTTGTTCTTAATTTTTTTGGTGTGACTTGTTGTATTCTATAACAATAACCTTCTTAGTTCTAATGTCCCTCCTACCCCTCAGCAGTTGACCAAGCTCCACCAGTTGGCTATGCAGCAAACCCCCTTTACTCCCCTTGGACAGACCACCCCCGCTTTCCCTGGTACGTACCCAGATGCCCTTTACAGATTTCCTTCTCTTCTTACCTGTAGAGTTTCTCTCTCTTTCTAAGCTTGTTTTATTTAATGGAAATAAATAGGACAAGTAAAGTGAAGTTGCAAATGTCAATGGTGAAAAGTTAACAAAGATTAGTATTTCAAAGTGCTTTTCCTTATGGCTCAGTTCACTGTAATTGTGCTTGTACGGTCTGCTCTTGGGAAGCCATGTTTATCTGCTTCCTGCTTTGCTAGCTTGAATAGAGGTGAATCAACCTTGGGATAAAACTAATGCTTGTGGGCCCTTTCTAGCACAGAGGAGTGGGTATTCACTGCCACGGGTTGGTATGTCCTTTGGGAGACATCCATGCACTCTGACAGTGCTTCATTTGTTGAGCATTGTCTGCAGCTTCAAAAATCTGTAAAGGCTGTGTAAATTCCTTTCAGCTCTTCCTATTGATCTCAATCACTGTCCAGGATGTTCTCTTCATATGCACAAAGTAGCTGTAGAATGTCGACAGAAACGTACCGTACATGAAGCCTCTTTGTTTTGTGCTTCATGAGAAGTGGTGGGAATTAGCCATCGTTTTAGGGGGAAATCCTGTCCTCTGGTGAAGGAGGCCTTTGAAGAAGTATGCTACAATGGAGGACCCCCAGAACTCTAGTTAGGGTTATATGTCTCAAACTTTGCTAGCCAAACTGATAATACAGTTTAAATTTTTCATGGTGAACTAGGGTGGCAGCTATAGAGTAGGGAATTAAAATACTTAAAATACCTTCATTTCACTCGATGGTCAAAATGCCAACTGGAAATTCCTTTTCTGCCATTTTGTCCATCATATTTTGAGCTTCCTAGATGAAGTGACATTGCTTATCTCCTTGAAGGCAAAAGCATTAAATCTGTTTCTTCTTTGCTCTTCAGGAGAAAAGCTGCCCTTACATTCCTCCGAAGAAGCTCAAAATCTGATGGGCCAATCATCAGGTAAAATAAAAGCTACAGGGAAATTAGTAGGCTTCTGTTGCGATATTTCTTGAATAGGACCCTATCGTTGCTGTAATGATACATAAATTGTCTTATTGTGTTGACAAGACAGTGCGACTTCCAATGGGCAAGAACTGACGGCGTAGGACAGTACCTGCCATTTTCTTTCTACAGTATGTCCAAGGAAGTGAATAAATTTGCCCGTACTGTACTGTACTTCAATAGTCCACTAATATAGTCTCTGGATATGTGTGTATCATTCATGCTAATGGGAATTATGCATGGTCAAGAAAATAACAGAATTATGACCTATATTATTGTATTTGATTTTTATAAAGTTCTCCATGAGATAACAGAAGAATACCCATGGGAGGCATGAGACAGCATTGCTCTGTTAGTGTAGCTTTATTAATCCATCCAAAGTAAGATAGCTTTCTAAGCTATGCAATGAATTAATGTATCTGAGTAAAGTTGTCATTTTTGATAAATTCCTATTTCAAATTTTCTGCACTGACAATTGGCTAAGAAGCTAACACATGCCAGCACAGACTTTCTTTAATAACAATTGTTTATATCTTAAATGCAGTCAGAACAGGGTGTTTTAGCACTTGAGAGTAAATGATAGAAGAAATTAACCACTTGAAAAATATTGTTGACATTCACATAACTTAAAATACCTTTAATTTAAACATACATTTGCAAAATAATCATTTCATAATATGGCCTAGTGCTAATAAGTTAATGTATTTTCCGGTGAATATTTTATTCTTCATGCCAATGAAAGGAATTTTTGGGATCTTATTGTATTATAATATCTCTTGTTGGGGAATGAAAGTACATTTTGTTAAAGCAGTGTGGGTACATTTTATGGGCTATATCTCAGCCCATGTATATCAGCTTAGCTCCAATGAAGCCAATGGAGTCACGTCTATTTATGTCAGCTGAAGATCTGGCCTTATGTTTAAATCGTAGCCTTACGTATAGTCACGGGTATTTTCAGTAAAAGTCATGGACAGGTTACAGGCAATAAACAAAAATTTACGGCCCGTGACCTGTCCATGACTTACATTAAAAATACCTGTGATTAAATCTTGGGGGGTGGGGGTGGGAGGGTTGCGCTGGGCCCACTTCTGGGAGGCTGTCGGGGGGGGGCATTGGGGGAGGGATTCCATTGGGGGGAGGGTATCCGGGGCCAGTGGCACCAGCTGTCCAGGCCAACCAACTGCGGCTGCTCCAGCCGACTGGCTGGCTGGGGACCGCTGCCTGGGGCTGCCGGAGAAGGGGCTGGTGTGGCTATGCCCCGGGCCGCTCCAGCAGTGGCTGGTGTGACTGTCCCGGAGGCCACCTGAGCAGCTGGCCCCGTTGCCAGATGCTTGGGCAACCCTGGGGTCAGCCACACTGGCCCCTGAAGAAGTCACGGAGGTCACGGAAAATTGCAGAATCCATGACTTCCACGACTTCCATGACAGACATGGATACTGACATAGCGTACCCTCGCCTCGCCCCCTCTATAAATTTTGTAACTGTGTAACATATTGATTTAGAAAATGTCTCATGTGGAATTCCAAGCGGTTACTAAATTGAACCTCATAATGCACGTGAGAACCCCGAGAGAGTTCAAGGTCATTTACTCTGGATCCTTGCATCCGAAGAAGTGGGTATTCACCCACGAAAGCTCATGCTGCAAAACGTCTGTTAGTCTATAAGGTGCCACAGGATTCTTTGCTGCATTTACTCTGGGATTTCCCATCACTGCTGTGTGGTGCACTCTGTGTGGTGCAAGTAACAGGGACAACCCAGACTCCAGCACATGGGATGTGATAATTAGGGTGGCACCCAGCAAGGAAGCCAGAAGACCTACTCGACCTTACAATGTTCAATGTGGAAGAGGATGTAGAGATGGGAGCATCAAGGTGAATGAGGAGTAGGTTCTAGATAGGCATAGTGATCCATGGGGTCAGGATTGGATCAGAACTGGGAGCAAGGGGGAGATGGAATGGTGGAGAGGAGGGAATTTGTCCAGACTTGAGCAGAGGCTCCAGTCCCATTTGAGTATGGGCAAATGTTAGGATCAGCTATTATTTCGCCTCTATGATTTGCCCTTCCCATTAACACTGCGGGGGCGGATTTGTTAACCCAGAAAGGGAGTATTAGTGACAATGTGGAGTAATATAAAAGAAGGCTGCATCTATTTCAGTGAGTGTGTTACTCTGCAAGCCTGCCTGGTGAGAAGTGCTTTTCACTAAGTCTTGGCATTTAGGAGCCTACTGCTGACCAGTATAGTCCTTACTCTGCTCTAAAACCAATATTAAACCCAGGGGAGAGCTAGTGGTGACAGTCTCTTGCGCTGGTGTCCCAGCCAAGGCTAATGCTGCTTTGTGCCCACAACAGAGGGCTGCATGGCAGGATGGGTGTTCCTGTGGTAAGGCACGTGATTGGCAATTGGAAGACCTGGCTTGTATTCCCAGCTCTGCCCCTCCCGTCTTGTGTCCTTAGACTAGTCATTTCGGCCAAAATACTCAAACTTGGGGGCCTAAGTTTAGGCAACTAAATCTATATTTAGATATTTAAATAAGTGCCCAGATTCTCAGAGGTTCTTAACAAATCCCTTGGAAATTTCTGGGACTAGTGAGAGCTCATCAGTTCTGAAAATCTGGACCCTTCGGTGTCTAACCTCGAGCAGACAAGTTTGAAAATTGTGGCCTTACCCTTCCTTCAGGTTCTTCTTCTGGGAGATGGGTACAACACTTACCTGGCCTCCTGGGGTGGTCGTGAGGCTAAATTCCGTAATATATGGGAAGGGCTATATCTTCTAGCAAAGCAAAGCAATTTGATATAGTTATTTCCAGGAGTAGTCTCCGAAATGCTTATTTAAACTTAAAGCTTTATTTTGTAATATGTTCATAGATTTCAGTCTTGGTGAGAAGTACTTTGCATCATGTCAACTCTGGCATGCTAAGGAAAATGGCAACACATCACATTTCTTTTAAGAAATTTTCCATATATTCACTCTTCATTGTATTATTAATGCAACGTCAATCTTTGTTATGGACTTAATACTGTAAACTATGGTTGTTCTGTTTTGAATTCTTAAAACACAATGATACCAACAGAAATGTAGCTTGTTGGTTCCAGGGATGGTGGAACAATTTGTCTAGTGGGGGGGGCTGAGAGCCATTGCACCAAACTGTAAACCCTGGATATAATGGAAACCACTTCAAGCCAGGTGGTGTGGCAGCCCCTCCCCCAACCCCCCTCCCAGGACCCCTAGTTCCAGCATCTATGATTGGTTCATTCATTTTCTAAATGTACTCTGTTGTTATCAGCAAAATTAGATGGGAAATTCTCTTTAGCAGTACAGAAAACGTTGGTGGAACTGAAGGATAGCAACGCTAGATCATTACTTGTATTATTTATATATTCCTTTTGGAGCAACTTCAAAATACCATAGGACATGCAGCAGCAATTCTGGGGTAATTTCATTTTGTGACTTGCATGATAGAGTTCAATAATGCTGCTGTGTTTTTTCATAGCAACACTGTAAGTAACTGGATTCATCGCTGTTAATTGGGGGAAATGATAAAACATGAGGCATTTTAGCAACAGTGAAGGCCATCTGGCCTTAACATACCTGCCTTTTCTTGTCTTTCATTTTAATCCTATATTCCGTGTGCTTTTTCTTCATGCTCTTAATCCCCTATTTCTCCAGACACAAACCTTGGTGTCTCTTGAACTCATTTATATTCTTTGCCTTAAATTCCTTCCCTGGTAGTTTATTCTATATAATGATTAAAGTTTTTGTGAGTAACTGTAAATTCACATTGGCTACCAGACAGCTTCACTCTCCCAGTGCTGCAAATAGGGATATGAATGTCACTATTTCAGCCATGAGTGAAGATGTAATCATCTTATTTAGAGAAACTACTGGTGACATATGCTTGGTCCTGTACTGAGAACATTATGAAATGCTGATGATTACATTTCAAGCTGCATAGATTTGTCCCCTGACTCCTCTACTTTCCATATTAGTGGAAAGTGTTCTTTATCTCTTTAGGGAAACTGAAAGGAAATATATGTCTCTTTACATATCGATCACTAGATACCACATGTTTCTATCTGGTTAAACAATGATGCAGGCTCTAAAACTGGATGTCTTGCTTTTCCTATGGTGGAAGAGTACGATGGTTATTGAATTCAGTTAGTCAGTTCATGTTTCATATTTTGTGTCTTTGATTCATTGCTGAGTGTAAATCTGTGGTGCTTGGACTCCCAGAGTTGCATTGCAGAACACAAACGAGTACACATGAAAAACTTCCACTCTCAGCCTGTATTATCTGATGCATTGTGACACAGTATTCCACTTTCAATATCATTCGTAAACCACTGGTGAAGACTGCTGCCAGAAGGACATGCAGAAATATGATATCATGTGATGTAGCACTGCCACATGTCCTAACAAAGACCATTCTTGATCTATCTTGTACCTCCTCTCCATGACTGTTTCCTTAAGCATATTCTGCTGTATCATGTGATCAGAGAGGTTTGTAGTGTGTATACTACTTACCCCTTGATGTCATCACCATGATGATAAAGCATTCATCCTACAAGGTATTTACTACCTCTAATATGCTATGGGCCATGTGATTTCTCACTGTCCAGTGCTTACTTACAGACTTCCCCACACAAAATGCACCTCTTATTTCTCATTGGCAGACTTCAAGCAATACAGAATGTTGCTTGCTTAACCTATTTCAGCATTTCCCAGGTGGGTCTGTAATTTTGCACAGTGGTTTACAGTAATCTAGGGATTGTTTGAGTGTTAAAATAAAGGAAAGGAAGCATGGACCAGCTGGCAGAAGCAAGGAGCTCTTCCTCCTTGTTTCTTAGAAGGAAGACAAAGTGATGGGACGGCACCTACAGTCATGGGCTTTTAGACTGGAAGCTGTGAATCTCCTAATGAGAACTAACTCGGAGGTTTCGGGGTCCCAGAAGAACAGTGGTACCCAGTTGCAGGAGTGTTGTTAGTAATTTTGTTCCTTGTCATTATACCAGAATGTGTTGTCCGCTTACCCTCCTGACCCTGAAGGAGTACAGAACATTTGTAATGTCTGCTATTTTGGTAAAATACCAGGCAATACACAGTGCTTTCTCTGCCAGCTATAATCATTTTCCCTTGCATATGCTCAGGTTTGGATGCCAGTCCCCCGGCCAGTACTCATGAACTCACCATTCCCAATGATGTGAGTATAGCACCTTTGAACGCTCTCTGTACCAGGATATATATGAAAGCTACAAATAAATCAGTTAAATAGCTTTATAGCAGCCAGTTCATTGAGCCCAGCCATGTGGTTTGACAGTGTTGTGTCAAAACATTTAGTATGATTACTAGACTTAATGCACAGAATAAAACAAAGAAAGTTAAGAATGGGTCAATCTGGCCCTCCCCCTTTTTTTGGTCTTTGCTAGTTTAAAATCTAGGACTATGTCTTTTCTTTAAAGTGAATTTAATGCTCATGAAATATGCCTGGTTGACAGCTCTAGAGAATGAAGTCGTCTAATATTCCATGACCAGTACGGCAGCAGTAGACTCTTTCCATTGTCCCACCAATGCGCCTTACCCATGTGGACCTCTGTGATGTAGCTGCCCACTCAATCCTTGTTCTCTCTGCTGAGTGCCAGTTTAATATGTTTAATTTATTGTAAGAAGATCTGGAAAGGGATTAACTATAATTTAATCTTGATTGTACAGAGAAAGGGAAATCCCAATTTAGGAAAAAATTGGCAGGTGTGTGGAGGAAGAGTATGAGACAATCGAAGTTCCTCAGCAGGTGCAGGGAAATAGAATGTATATTTTTATAAATATTCATGCAGATTGCCTATGGGTGCACATACCCATGGTTGATCTGACAGCATCTGAACTGTCGCATGTTACTGGTAAGTTAGTATAAAGTAAATGTCAAACTCACATGCTCAAATATTGACAGAAATGAAGCATTTAAGGGCTAGACTCAGCCCCAGCTGAGGCACAAAGCTGTCCCAATGGAAAACCCAAGGATTCCAAGGGGAATTCTCAGGTGGAGCTGCATGGGCATAGCCAGCTCTATGCTACTGGCTCCTCCCACCCGAAAAGTTGAAGTGTGTTAGGGACAGGGATGAAAGAGGCAGAGCATATGGCACTTCATTGATCCTGGATTGTCACACTGGTTTCTGTAGGACCACTGGAGGCAGCATATTTTAAAGCAGCCCTGAGGCTGCTCTACATGCCGTCCAGGGCATTTTGGTCCCCAGGCAGCCCAGGGTCAGGGAAGCCGAAAATTCTCAAAGCCTTTTGCACCTTGGCAAGCTTCCGCTGTGAGTAGGATGGAGGGTAGCATAGATGACATAGCTAGTCACAGGACACTTTCCAAACCTACTCTTATTCCTCTGGTTCACCTCTGGAAAAAGGGGCAAAGAGTGATGTGGCAAATTTGCAGATGATACAAAATTATTCTAGATAGTGAAGTCCAAAGCAAACTGTGACGAGTTACAAAGGGATCTCACAAAACTGGTGACTGGGCAATAAAACGGCACATGAAATTCAACGTTGATAAGTGCATAGTAATGCACATTAGAAAGCATAATCCCAACTCTACATATAAAATGATGGGTTCTAAATTAGCTGTTACCACTCAAGAAAAAGATCTTGAAGTCATTGTTGATCATTCTCTGAAAACATCCACTCAGTGTGCAGTGGCAGTCAAAAAAGCTAACAGAACATTAGGTTCCATTAGGAAAGGGATAGATAAGACAGATAATATCATAATGCCACTATATAAATCTATGGTGCGCCCACATCTTGAATATTGCATGCAGTTCTGGTCACACCATCTCAAAAAGGATACATTAGAAATGGAAAAGGTACAGAGAAGAGCAACAAAATGATTTAGGGGTATGGAACAGCTTCCCTATAAGGGGAGATAAACCATCTGAGTCTTTTTAGTCTTAGAAAAGAGACAACTAAGGAGGGATATGGTCAAAGTCTACAAAATCATGAATGGTGGGGAGGAAGTGAATAGGGAAATGTTATTTACCTCTTCACATAACACACAAATTAAATTAATAGGCAGAGGGATTAACACTAACATAAGGCAGTATTGTGAAGATTGGATCAACTATTTGCAGAAGGATCTAGTCTCTGATTAATTATTGCTCTCTGTGAACGTGATGTACAAACTACTATATATTACTGCAATGACATGGGACTTGCAATCGCTAGAAACTAAACTTGTTCTCACACAGCTTTTGTCAGACACTGACAGCATGCTGAATATCTACAGCTGCTTTCTCATCCAGTATGCTAAAATATCTTTTTTTCTTTACCTCTTGGTGACCAAAATAATTTTGACCAAGAAAATAGAGAAGTCTGTTTTGAAAGCTTTCAAATCCCCTAATTTATCTTCACCTGGAGAAAAAGGGCTCACATGCCCTTCCATATCGTAAGGCAAATAGCCTAACAACTCTTTTTAGCAGATGTAGAATAGCTTTCCTTGTATTACAGAAGAAATCAGTGCCAGAAGTCAAGGGATCCATGCCCTAGGGTTTGGAAATTCTGTTTGACTAATGATGATTCAGTACACTCATGGGCGTTCCTTGTCAATTGTGTTAGGCGGGGTGGGGAGAGTCGAGGGAGTGCAAGGGAGTGAAGTATTTTCTTTGATCCTAGAAGAAGGTTAATTTCAGAACTGCTCTGCTTATCAAAACATTATTTTAAAATCAAAACATTTTGAAATCCCCAAATCAGGAGGCTTCCATCTCAATTTGATTCTTTTCAGGTGAAAAAACACAGGAAATCTTGAGTTGTGGCAGAATAGAGAGTCCAGAAGCAGTCAACAAACACTCCCCATCACCTCCTGGGTTTTTGCAAAAGCGTTTAATATACCAGACCCGAATGAAAGAAACACCATTGTCCTTGGTGCTTCATGGCTAGCTGATAATTGTTCTAATATGAAAGCAAGCTACACTTTGCAGCCACATATGCAAAAGACCTCTTTCATGCACACTTCAACTTCACAAGCTTAAAATATCAGCCCTGAAACTTGGTCTCTGAATTAGGGTTCTTTGTTCCTGTAGCACATGTAGATGAGGCCAATCCTGCATTTCTTTTGGATATGTAGCATCCGTCTCCAGTCAGGAGGGAGACAGAAGCTTCAAGGTTCTTGACAAATATGTTGGAGGAGCAGAACACCTTTAAGGTATTCCTGAGGGACACCAAAACCATCACTTGATCCCCAGCAGATAAATCTCCATTTCCATCTCCATTGGGAAGTTTCATCCCCAATAGTTCAGATATAGGGAAATTATCACAGGAATTGTAGACGTTCATATGGTGAACATCTGGTGAACAAAACCATGCTTATAAAACAGATAACACAATGGCAGTCTAAGCAAACTGGGCAGTGCAAGACACAAGACTTACCTCACAGGGATGTTGTGAGGCTTGATTCATTAATAAATAACTGTTGTTAATATTTGCATAATTCATAGATTCCAAGGCCAGAAAGGAACTGTTATTATCATCTAGTCTGACCTCGTGTATAGCACAGGCCAGAGAACTTCCCCAATATAATTCCTAGGACAGACCTTTGAGAAAAACAGTCGATCTTGATTTTAAAATGGCCTGTGACAGAGAATCCACCACGATCCTTGGTAAGTTGTTCCAATGGTTAATTACCCTCACAGTCAAAACTTTATGCTTTATTTGCAGTCTGAATTTGTCTGGCTTCAGCTTCCAGCCATTGGATCGTGTTAGACCTTTTCTCTGCTAGATTGAAGAGCCCATTAGTAAATATTTTCCCCCATGTAGATACTTGTAGACCGTGATCAAGTCACCTCTTAACCTTCTCTTTGTTAAGCTAAATAGATTGAGCTCCTGGAATTTGTCACTAAAAGGAACGTTTCTTAAATTTTCATCATTCTTGTGGCTCTTCTCTGAATCCTCTCCAATTTGTCATCATCCTTGTTGAATTGTGGGCACCAGCACTGGACACAGTATGGCAGCAGTGGTCGCACCAGTGCCAATACAGAGGTAAGGTATCCTCTCTGCTCCTACTTGAGATTCTTCTGTTTATGCATCCAAGGATTGCATTAGTCCTTTTGGCCACAGCATCACATTGGAAGCTCATGTTCAGCTGATTATCTACCACGACCCCAATATCCTTTTCAGAGTCTCTGCTTCCCAGGATAGTCTCCCATCCTGTAAGTGTGTCCTACATTCTTTGTTCCTAGATGTACACATTTACATTTAGCCATATTAAAACACATAGTGTTTGCTTGTGCCCAGTTTACCAAGCGATACAGATCACTCTGTGTCAGTGACCTGTCCTCTTCATTATTTACCCCTCCCCCAATTTTTATGTCATCTGCAAACTTTATCAGTGGTGATTCTATGTTTTCTTCCAGTTGCTTGATAAAGAGGCTAAATAGCACAGGGCCAAGAACTGATCTGAGTTGTAGAACATTTATAACTGCTGATTTATATTCATTACTATCAAGTTCCCCTTTCTTCCATTTGTTATATATTATGTTTTAAATTTTTTATAGCTGCCTTCACTTCCCCTCTAAACTAGGTCGGTTTTTTTACCCAGCACAGTCTTCCTTCTCAGTTGTGGGATTGGGCCTTTTTGGGGTATATAGTAAGATGTTCTACAGTAATGCTTGGAGATTAGTAGATTCATAGATTTTTATTTTAAGGCCAGAGAGGACTGTCAGGATCATCTAGTCTGAGCTCCTGTGTAACACAGGCCAGAGAAAGTCACCCTGTGATTCCTGCATAAGACCTAGTAACTTGTGGTTGAGCTAGAACAGATCCTTTAGAGAGACATCCAATCTCAATTTAAATACTTCAAATGATAGACAATGCATCACATCCATTGGTACATTGTTCCAATGGCAATTACCCTCACTGTTGAAAAGTATTGCCTTGTCCCTAGTCTGAATTGGTCTACTTTCAGTTTCCAGCCATTGTTATGCCTTCATCTCGTAGGGCTGGTCCACACTAGTGGCGGGGATCGAAATAAGATACGCGACTTCAGCTATGAGAATAGCGTAGCTGAAGTCGAAGTATCTTATTTCGACTTACCTCCCGTCCTCACGGCGCAGGATCGACGTCCGCGGCTCCCCCGTCGACTCCGCTAACTCCGCTCGCCCTGCTGGAGTTACGGAGTCGATGTGAGCGCGTTCGGGGATCGATGTATCGCGTCCAGACGAGACGCGATACATCGATCCCTGCTACATCGATTTCTACCCGCCGATCCGGGCGGGTAGTGTAGACGTAGCCAAAGTAGATTAAAGAGCCCTCTATGGTAAGATCCTTCTCCTCATGGATGTACTTATAGACCATGATCCAAGTCACCTCTTAACCTTCTCTTGGATGAATGAAATAGATTGAGCTCCTTTAGTCACTCACTATAAGGCAGCTTTTCCAAACCTCACATCATTCTTGTATTCTTTCGGAACCATTTCTAATTGGTCAACATCCTTTCTGAAGTGTGGACGCCAGAACTGGACACAGTATCCAGTATCTCAACTCCATACTGCTGTTCGATGTTCTTCTGCTTATACATCTTAGAATCATGTTTGACCTTTTTGCAGCATCACATAGGTTTTCCACATCAGCAGGTTTTCCAACAGGACCCCATGTCCTTTTCAAAGTCTCTGCATTCCAGGATCTGGTGCCCCATCCTGTTAGATGAATGATGTTGTATGAAGTGATGTTATCATTATCTCTATGGTTGGCTCCTAGTGTTCCGAGCTAAGAAGCATTTCATTGGTGGGGGAGCCTCCTGTGAGATTTTAAAGAGGAATTCTAGTGGCCTAATGTTCTCTGTGCCGCCTTCTCTCACCAGGATAACTCTGTTCACCTTCTTCACTTACCCCCACTTCATATTGCTCCATTGGTAACGCTAGTATTATGTACTATAGGGCCACAGAAGAGGAAGGAGACATAACATAGGTTACCAGTGAGGATTCCCTTTCCTAATCATCTTCCCTCAGCAGCCATTCTCCTCCACTTACTGAGAAGTCAGCAATAAGAGGAAATCTGCACTGTAATAGAAGCGGCATTCATATAC
This sequence comes from Platysternon megacephalum, assembly GCA_003942145.1. Classification (NCBI taxonomy): domain Eukaryota; kingdom Metazoa; phylum Chordata; order Testudines; family Platysternidae; genus Platysternon; species Platysternon megacephalum. The sequence continues at coordinate 559,171 of QXTE01000376.1, forward strand.
TAAATCTAATTGCAAAGTGGAGCAAATCATTGTAAGATCTAATGATGTGTATTCAATGTGATAAAAGAAGAATAAACATTCAGATAAGAAGCTTCACCAGTTATACAGATTGTGACAGAAGGAGCACAGCTGCCATTTGAATGAAATACAGAATTTCAAGGCAAATTTCTTGAAAGTGAACTTAAATTTGCATGCCCAAATAGAATGTGCACACACAAATGAGACTGACATACATCGAATCAAGTAGTTAGACAGCTAATTGATTTGTACACACAAGTCCTGTTGGCTCTTGCAAATACTATAATTTGCACACACAAATGACAGGGAGTCAGGGGAGAAAGTAACATAAAAGGCTTACTGGTACAGGGGCCCGGCCTTGGGCGGAAGGGACAGGGCTTAGGGTGGAAGGGATGGGGCTTGGGGTCAACCTCCCCCAGCCAGCCCTTCTGCGCTACCCGGCCCGCACCGCCTGGGGCTCCTGCGGCGATTTAAAGGGCCTGGGGCTCCGGCTGCTGCCACGGTAGCGGTGGCAGCAGCCAGGAGCCCCGGGCTCTTTTAAATCACCGGGCCCCGGGGCAGCTGCCCCTTTTGCCTCCCCCCTCGGTGGCCCTGTGGGAGGGGCAGGGGCAAAAGGGGCAGTGACGTTAAAGTGCTGCAGTGGCAGCGCTTTAACATCAGCTGTGAACGCGCCTGTACTGGCGGCCACTTCTTACTGGTACGCCGTACCGGCCCATACCGGCCCACTTTCACCTCTGCAGGGAGTGCAAATCTTAGAGGCCCTTGTTGGGCCCATTTGGAAAATTGAGGCTTAAAAATTGGTATAAGGTAAAATCTGATTTCTTAATCTTTAAGATAAGCATATATTTAAATAGATACAGTTTCCCTACAACAACTTTTTTGTCTACTTTGACCCCAAGTCAGCAAAGGACATAAGCTCAAGCTTAACTTTAAGCATGTGCTTAAGTCCTGTTGAAATCAATGAAGCTAGGTCAGTTTACACTAGCTGAGGATCTAGCCCCATATTTCTTGAGAATTGTATTGGAGAGTCTATTGGGTTGCTCAGTGTCATAGTCTGTTTCTGATCCCCATACAGATAGAGCGAGAGAGAGAGGAAATTGGGGGAGGGGGGTAGGAGTAATTATTGAGAACGACTGACAATGTGTCACCTCACCTCCTGATGGGATACTTGTCCTAAGGATCCTCCTGAGGAGGGGAAAGGACTCCAGTGGTAAGTGACCTACCTGTTTTCTTCTAATTGTATGACTCTGCTGAGCAGTTCCAGCTTGGCTGGGTATGGAGGGAAGCTGTGAGTGGATAAAATCCAGGAGCTCCATTCAATTCTAACTTCAGGTCCTAGCTGGAATGAGGTGGGAGAACTTTGTTCCATCATTAGTTGATCAAGACTCATTTTACCAAGCCAGTATAAACACTGTTGACATGTTCAGCACGATTATCAGTGTTGGTCCTGAAGAGGCTCAGGGGTTGAACATGCTTTGAGCAAATAGTCCTGGACTGAGAACTGAGAACATTTAGAACAGCAGCAAACCCACCCAGTAACAGGGGACTTCTCTTACCTCTGAACTTACTGGACTCTACACCTGAGACAATTGACTCTGAATTTGACTACAAATTTCCAATAGGAAAAAATGTGGGTGGTGTTAGTGAGAAATGTATTAGTGCCATTCAGCTGGAAATGAGACAGACCCTGCACTCCCAGGTGACTATGAGGGGGATATTTGCATTTTTCTTCAAATACTGCAAATTCCAAGCTGCATCATAACACATCGAAGCTTTGTGTTCATAACTTTGTGGTTGACCTGGTAATTGCATCCAGTACTGGATTCGTTATACAGGACTAGATCAACATGCCAGAGTGGGGTTATATTGTAAGGAAAATCCTTTCATTCTGTGGAAAACCATGCAACCTATACCTCAACTGCTGATCTCCCTGCCTACAGGCACCGTGAACCACCTGCAGGCTAGAATTAACTTTGCTGTCAATGAATGATTCAGTGTTTGCATTCAGAGTTCAAGTGGAGCTGAGACATAGTGAAATACTGTACCAGCACTTCAGCTTTAAAAAGTGTTCAGTCCTCATGGTTGTAAAGTTAACTTTCTAAATATGAATATTAGGGCTGTCTGTTAATCACAGTTAACTCATGTAATTAACTTAAAACAATGAATCACACCATTAAACAATAGAATACCAACTGAAATTTATTAAATATTTTTAGATTTTTTCTACATTTTCAAATATATTGACTTCAATTACAACACAGAATACAAAGTGTACAGTTCCCACTTTATATTATTATTTGCACTGTAAAAATGATAAACAAAAGAAACAGTATTTTTCAATTCGCCTCATACAAGTACTGTAGTGCAATCACTTTACCATGAAAGTGCAACTTACAAATGTAGAATTGTTTTTGATTATGTAACTGCACTCAAAAATGAAACAATGTAAAACTTTAGAGCCTACAAGTCCACTCAGTCCTACTTCTTGTTCAGCCAATCACTTAGACAAACAAGTTTGTTTACGTTTACAGGAGATAATGCTGCCTGCTTCTTATTTACAATGTCACCTGAAAGTGAGAACAGGTATTTGCATGACACTTTTGTAGCCGGCATTGCAAGGTATTTATGTGCCAGATATGCTAAACATTTGTATGCCCCTTCATGCTTTGACCACCATTCCAGAGGACATGCTTCCATGCTGATGATGCTCATTAAAAAAAAAAAGCATTAATTAAATTTGTGACTGAACTCCTTGGGGGAGAATTGTATGTCTTCTGCTCTGTTTTACCTGCATTCTGCCATATATTTCGTGTTATAGCGGTCTCGGATGATGACCCAGTACATGTTCATTTCAAGAACTTTCACTGCAGATTTGACAAAACGCAAAGAAGATACCAATGTGAGATTTCTAAAAATAGCTACAGCACTCGATCCAAGGTTTAAGAATCTGAAGTGCTGTCCAAAATCTGAGAGGAACGAGGTGTGGAGCGTGCTTTCAGAAGTCTTAAAGGAGCAACATTCTGATGCAGAAACTACAGAAACCAAACCACCAAAAAAGAAAATCAACCATCTGCTGGTGGCATCTGACTCAGATTATGAAAATGAACATGTGTCTATATGTACTGCTTTGGATCGTTATCAAGCAGAACCCGTCATCAGCATAGACACATCTTCTGGAATGGTGGTTGACGCATGAAGGGATATATGAATCTTTAGCACATCTGGCACATAAATATCTTGCAACGCCGGCTACAACAGTGCCATGAGAATGCCTGTTCTCACTTTCAGGGGACATTGTAAACAAGAAGTGGACAGCATTATCTCCTGCAAATTGTAATCAAACTTGTTTGTCTGAACAATTGGCTGAACAAGAAGTAGAACTGAGTGGACTTGTAGGATCTAAAGTTTTATATTGTTTTATTTTTAAATGAAGTTTTTTTGCACATAATTCTACATTTCTAAGTTCAACTTTCATGATAAAGAGATTGCACTACAGTACTTGAATTAGGTGAATTGAAAAATACAATTTCTTTTCTTTTTTTACAGTGCAAATATTTGCAATCAAAATAAATATAAAGTGAGTACTGTACAATTTGTATTCTGTGTTGTAATTGAAATCAATATATTTGAAAATGTATAAAACATCCAAAATGATTTAAATAAATGGTATTCTATTATTGTTTAAAAGTGTGATTAATTGCAATTAATTTTTTTAATTGCTTGAGAGCTCTAATGAATATACACAGTGTTGTCCTGTGAAATCTACAGGTAGGCTACAGCAGTCACTTTACCAGGTGTGAACAATGCCTAGTTAGCTCAATGATGCATTAGCTCTGAAGCCCAATGAGGCCATTAACTGTTTCTGCTAAAATGTTCAGCACTGAAACAATGAAATTCAGGTACTGCAGGATTGTGAGCAGAGCTTAAGTAAAGTGTCACCATTTTGAGTTTCCTAATCTTGCCCTCTGTCTGTTTCTCATGTCATTCACCGTGTCTGAGGGAATGCCATTGATGAAAAGCAGAAAAACTGAATATTTAATGTGAACAGGTCACTGCAAATCTCCTTAGCATACCTCACCACCACTTCTCAGGCCCAAAGTAAGTTAGCGCTCTTTGACTGCTTCGAACACAGTGGTGAAGCTCTGGAGATAGACACGCTTTCCTTACTTCCATGTACCTTAAAGTAGCCACTATGGCAGTGTTTTGATTTTCTTGAAAAATAACCCAGCAACATTCAGAAATCCTCCTCTCACTTTCCTGGTTCCCAGTTTTCCCCCTCACTTTGTTTATCTATTCTTTCCTCTTACTGTTGATAAATTTCTCCATTGGGGGCCTCTGCAAAGGAAGTTTGTGATCTCACTGCTGTCATAAGTAGACTGGTATTCCTTCTGTAAACACCTAACCATTGAGGGCAGTCTGATGTGAGACATTATCAAGTGCATGGGAATGGAGACCTGACCGACCTTCTCATCCCTATAGCTGACCTTTCCAGATAAGGGCTGAGGAAGTGTGTGAAGCGTATGTCTGTAATGTATCTTCTCTGGGAATAGAGAATGTCAGGCTCTAGTGCTGTCAACCTGCTATCTTTCATTAGCACAAAAATAAATACTGCCACCTTCTCTCTGACATTCACCTTTGAGAGCTCAGGCCACTTCAGACCTGTTTAGATCGAGACCTCTAGGATCTGCTTATCACGGGATTGACTCAATGTGGAGAGGCAGACTGACCCAGGAGGGTGTCAGGGACAGGACAGACCCGTTCATGCTGATTCGAAGTGTAGCTACTGTTATTAAAAGCAAGTGAAGGAGAAGGCAGAAGCAGATGATGTCTTTGGTGATTTGGCAGAAGTTCAGTAACCCATCATTTTAAACTCCGTAACTCGCCCACACATTAAAATCACAATGCAGATAGATAGCCTTTCACCTCTGGTATGTTCCAACCAGCTGAGGACACAACTGACAATGAGTTTGGTGACATAGTGCTATATGTCTATATCTTAGCCCTCAGCACTAGTTGGCATAATCTCAGTACAACTAGCAGTCTCTGCTCAAGAGAACCAAAGGACTGAAATAGCACCAGGCTATTGCCGGTCAGGATGAACTTACAATGGCAGAGCTTTGGGCAGGAAATTGCTCATATTACCGATGGCTTAAACCAGTGCTTTTAGTCTCTTGCCTTCATGAGCATTAAAGTCACTCACATCCTTTAGCAGAAAGGATGAGTTGTCTGACAACCCCTGTGAACTTCACCGTGTGATCATGCTTGCATCCTGCAAGTTACTGTCTGAGGATCTGCTTTAAGAAATTCCCTCCATACTTTTTTCTAGCTAATAGGCTGCATAATCGGACGCCAAGGGACCAAAATCAATGAAATTCGACAGATGTCTGGAGCGCAGATCAAAATCGCCAATGCCACAGAAGGCTCATCGGAACGTCAAATTACCATCACAGGAACCCCAGCTAACATCAGCCTTGCCCAGTACCTCATCAACGCCAGGTGAGATGTGCTAATCAAGGCCACATTCATCCACCGCAGTCTCATGCCCTCCCTGTAAAGAGAGAGGCCAATTGAATAAGTCATACAAAACTCAGACAGTAACGTATACTCCAAGCATTACTTTCATGGGAGTGATTTCATTAGGTTTCAGGGCACTGCATGAAGTGAACACACTGGTGATTTTATTGTTTGTTGATATTCAAAGTGAGTGGGAATATTATATCATCGATTTGGGCCTTTCTCCCAGGAAAACCTTCCTAATGACAACTCAGCCATTTTCTCAGTGTTAGAACTCAGGGCCACAGCTTATGTGTTGCTCTAGTTATGGGGCTGTTAACATCTCTATAGTTGTACCCTTGTTGGCAGGAGTTTATAATTAGGCTGTAATATTATTTTCCCTCAAAAGCATGGCGAGTTCTCAGCCAGGGCGTGGGAAGTTATTTGTTTTGGGGGAGAGGGCATAATTTGAAAACAGTTCATTTAGCCCCTTTGTCCACATGACAAAAATATAAAGAACAACAAATGCTAAATGTTAAGTCCCAGGTGCCTCTTTTATGTGTTTCCAAGACTCAGAAATGTCTTCCTCTTTCAAACAAATTAGACCAATAAATAAAAAAAAATGAAACAGCCTGTTTATTTTCTTTTAATAATAGCACACATGCAATACATTTGAAACAGAAGATTTCATGAAGATAATTAGTAGCTGAACTGATGGTGAATGTTCACTATCAACATTGACCCAAACTGGAGTCATAACAGTGTCTATGGTTCACTGGGGCAAGGATGCACTGAGCAAAGCCTAGTCGTGCAAACGTGAACGTGCAAGTATGGGCCATTGAGTAAAACATGCTTTTTAAGAGGGCTGTAATTGGGTGTGGTTGGTTGAGTTTATCCCAGAGTGCAAGCTGTAACTGAGTCTCAAGGAGGAAAAGGGGAGGGGGTTGGATTTAGTCAGACTTTTTGTGTCTGCATACAAATGCACAGGTGGTGAGATGGGGAGGGTGGACCGGACCTCACAGGAAATGTGATAGTTTTCTATTTACGAGCCCCTTGAACAATGCATCACATTAACATTAGAAAGGGACCAGTTGCAGAAGGGGTTCATACAGCTAGATTGACTATCAAATCTTTCCACGCAGGGCAGAGTCTGCATCATGCCAGCCAATCATGAGAGGTCACTGGGATTTTAGCATTTACCCATCACATTTATTACCTTCTGATATGTGTTTCTCCACCTGCCCCATCACACTGTCAGGATGAACCTGCAGTAAGAATGCCCCCAGAGGAGTGCTCTTCTCTTAGTAACTTCATGACTTTGGTGCTCATTCAGGCGAGGGACTGATCGCACTGGCTAGATCGGGTATAGTGCAAGCAGGGTCTGTGTGAGCGTTCTTGCCATAATGGAGGCTGTGCCAACTAACCTCAGTTCTGACCTGTCCCAACCTCTGCCCTTCTAACCTAAACCCCTCCTTCCCACTCTGCTGTGCCGCAGCACCTGCATTCTGACCTGTAGCACCTCTGTTGGTCAAGTCCTGGGTCTCCCTTGAGCAGAGACTAGCACACTGCCTAAAGTCTCGTATGAAATGTCTGTCCTTCCCTAGCTGCAAAGCCACATTTGAAAACCATGTCTGAGTTGCTGGCATAGAACTTTCTTTTAACTTTAAGTGCCTCTTTAAACAACCTCTCCTTTCTTTGCAGGTGGGGCTGTTATTAATAATAACTATTAGGCAATCTGAATTCCAGCTGTGAATAGCACAGAGAAAGAGATGGAGTTGGGATGTAGCAAAATTGTTAATAAATCATTTTCTCCCGACTTTTTAAAATCTATGGCAATGTGAAAAGACCAAAAGGAAATTTAATATATAAAACCCTTTTGTTATGATCCTGTTAGGGTTGCTACGAACACACTACACCTGACACAAACTCACAAAAGCAAGGAAATGAAAAGTTAAGCCACCTAATGGATCTGTACATCACAAGCCACATAGCACAACCTTAATTCTGCCCCCTCCTTATGCTCTTCTACACACACTCTTTACCAGATTATTCCCCCCCCCCCCAACACTAGTAGTTGTGGGTGGAGGTTTTTGGGCATAGTAGTTGTTTGTGTTGTGAGAGGGTAGTTTGGCAAAGGGTCATGTGCAAAAGGGGGTGCTGGAAGGCTAGCATCCAGGGGGGCAGAGTTAAGGTTGTGGGGTCTGTGGTGTACAAGAGATATGATAGTGGCAAAGTATGCACCTCGGAGGAAGAGTAGAGGGTATGTACTGTTAGGTGGCTTAACTTTTCATCTCCATGTTGTTGTGGGCTTATGTCAAGTGTGCTGTGTGGGTAGCAACCCTCACTGCTTCACAATGGAGTCTGTGTGTGTTCATTTCCAAGATTTGTAATGCTTCATAGGTATGGGGGATGCAGACCTTTGTGACAGTACAAGTGCAGCTGCTGAAGGAAAATATTTTATCTGTCAGCATCTGTGCATGAGTTCTCGTGCACTGTAGGATAATCACTGATAATTCCAGACAGGAAATGATTTTTGTGTGCCCAGCCAATCAGTCAGGCCTGGGTGATCTCAAGGTCCCTCCTCACCAACTAATCAGGCTTGCATGTACCCAGGCTCATGTATATCAGGCTTGTATGCACAGTGCCATAAACTTCAATTCATTATGTGAATTATAAATAAAAATGACCCTAGTCCAACCTCTTTCTCTCTTTTTTTTTGCCCCCCCCCCCTTCCCTACTGGACAAGATCTCAAGGGTCACCTTTATACTGCACTTTGTGTAGATTGACCATCTTTTTAAAGAGATGTTGGTCAACAATGAAAGCCTGTGTGCCAAGGAAAGCAGCTATCTGGAGTCCCAATTCAGAGACTTCCCACTAAAAGTTTATGGAAAGAAACCAAAGAGGCTACCTCGACATTTCAACAGGCACAAAACTAACCTTGTGGGAAATTTCACTGATTGGCCACCTGCTCTTGGAGACCAGCAGACATTATTGCCTCCAGTTTAGACCCATTTTAAAATGCAGTCTTGACTGTGGTGTCACTCCCAGGCTGATGAATGAACACTTTAGCTGGCAGGTTGCACTGGCAGAAAGGGAAGAGTGAGTAGCAGACAGCGGAAAAGAGGACTTGTGAGTATGCCACAAAATCTTTGTTTTCTTTTCTAATCCTGCTGTTTGTTTTTATCTCTCCCCTTTCCCCTTTCTTTTTACCTTTGTCTATTCTAGGCTGACGTCTGAGGTCACTGGAATGGGCGCACTCTAATTTCTACCCATCATCCTTCATTCTGCATCACCTGACCCTCTCAAGCCAATGACACTTCACCCGGCTTGTACAATCTGTATTTTTACTGCCTTCCCTTTACCTCCATAGATACTTTTTCTTTACTAACAAATATATATACACACACACAAAGTTTCTTTATATATTCCATACTGTGCTCCTGATATTGCTCCGGAACTCTTTATTTATGGTCCCAGGCCTGTTCATGTTTTCAAAGTACAGTGTTAATTATTTTAACTACCTTTTGGGGGGTTTCCATTGGTGAGACTTCAGAAGAAGGCTTGGTCTCTGGTGTCAGTTTAGCTTAGCTATTTTAATGTTTTATTTTGACATTTTAACAGCATTTACTGTAGTGTATGATTTATGATGCCAGCTAGAGCTGTGCTTGCTTTGAAATACTCTGCTCACAATTATCCCATTGAAATGTCCATTTTTCATTTTGCTTGTCCTGGCTCACCTTTTAAACCTTGAATCCATGTCCGGAGAATGTGGCATGGTTTACCCCATGTAATTTTGGAAGCAGGATGTGCAGGAGCCACTGAATACACCCATGAGTCCCCTTTGGTTCCCACACAAAATATATTCTTTCCAACATGGCAGGGTCCAAACAAGCCATTTTTATTACTAATGAAAGAAGAAAAAAATTCAGTCTTATTTTTTAACTCAGAAGTAATTGGGAGTGGGGTGGGTGGGGGATATAGTGATATCCAATTCAAAGCCACAGGGACCTCTACAAGTATTCTTATGACAATAGCCCATAGTGAATTTTGGACTTAGCTCAGGAAGCTCAAATCTCTGCGAGCCTGCTGTGTTTGCCATTGTTTGTATTCAATAAATATCTGTGCAGCTCTGCTACCAACGAGCTCTGACTTCTGACTCTGTTTTTCTCCCTGGGTTCCCCGAATGAGCTTCTAGGCCAGGGGTCCCCAACGCGGTGCCCGCGGGCGCCATTGCGCCCGCCCGGGGGTGTAAGTGCGCCCGCGGAGCCCTCAGGTTTTTTTTTTTTTTTTTTTTTGCTCCGCCGGCAGCGCTCGGGGTGGGTTTTTTTTGTTTTGTTTTTTTGCTCCGCCGGCAGCGCTCGGGTTTTTTTTTGTTTGTTTGCTTTTGCTCCGCCGGCAGCGCTCGGGTTTTTTTTTTTTTGGCGCCCGCCGGCAGCGCTCGGTTTTTTGGGGTTTTTTTTGGCGCCCGCCAGAAGGAAAAGGTTGGGGACCACTGTTCTAGGCTAATCCTGGGCTTTTCATCCCCTTCCGCTCTTTCCATTTTGTCTGAAAAATCTGGGATTCCACAAAACCTTCCGATCTGTTTTTTTTACAGATCCCCATTGATTGATGCATTGCTTGAGAGGTTTTGAATTCCCCAATGCTTTTTATAAAAGGAAGGTATTTCTGTTGCAAAATGATTCCATTTCCCCCTAAAATTAATTTACCTCTTGTAATATAAAAAAACCCATACATCTCCAGCCCACTTTTCTGGACAAATCTGCCATGGGTGGGTCCTGTGCTCTTACCTATTGTTCTTCAGATCCAGCCCTGCTTTCTGCTTCCACAGTTTTGTCTTTGTATCACTATCCTATTTCCCACGTGGGGAAAATTATATATTTTCCATAAATAACAACTTTATACTTTACAAAATGTATAGCACATATGTAATATATTACATGTGTATAAAATACCATGATAAAAACTAGCTACAATATCTGTGCAATACATGTTTGCATTGTAACACATGGGAAATATGTTACTTTTCCATATGAGCTCCTGCTCTTCCCCACTCTCTCTCTGTCTCTCACAAACATACACCTATAAACACACACGTACCAGGTTTCCTTTATTCTGCCTCAGGAACCGTGCTACTGGGCTGGCACCTACTGTTCAACCAGTCTGCTTGTAATGCTCCTGTCCGAGCTGAGCTTAGCGGGTGTGGTCAGCATTGCTCCGGATGCCACAAATGTGCTAGGCAGATCTGTCCATGTTTTGTCCTGTAGTGCTGCACACGGCACCCACTGCAATTTGATAAGCTCAGTTGGGGAGGAATGAACAAGTAGGTATTTGTGTTTCTCCAGCAGCTATAACACCTCATGGTCTAGCTATTTAAGCCACCGCTGTAGTCAGGTGTGTGTGTGCATGTGCTCTGCAGCAGTGGCAGTTGCTAGAGGTATTCCTCCGACACATAACAGACACGGTGAGGAGGTTCATGCCGGAGCTACACTCATTAGTTGAAGGGATGCAGTATGTGCTTCTTCCAGCACAGGCCTCAGTCTATGAGCAGGAAGAGGGTGGGGCAGTGGCCCAGCTCCTCTCATCACATCTCCATTTGGTGCACAGCACTGCTAGTACAGTAACATTACCTCACACCTTGTGCTGTGGGCAGGCAAGCAGCAGGATTCTGGCTGCCTCCTGGAAAGGTGTGCAAAACAGGCAGGGGTCCCTGCGCCTTCCCCCTTCCCTTGCACCGGAATCTGTCCCATAAAAGAGTCTGAACCGCAGGGGCTAGATTCCCAAAGAAATGGCAGCACTGAGCATCACACCAGCTAACTTTAGGGGGCCTCAAAACGCCCTGGGATTCACAAAGGCTGAGCTGAGCGCCTGGGCTCCCAGGTCAATGACCAGGGAGGGAGAGGCACCTTAGAAAGGGATCCACAAAAGCCAGCGCATGGACCCACCCAACCTGACTGGGAGATGCTGACCAGAGAGGGGTGTAATAGACCCTGCCCCCTAAGGGAGACAGGCCTGGTCTCAGAGAACCATTGGACCAGAGAGAGAGAGCACGCACCATCACGTGCGTGATGCCGTAGCCTGGTGCTTAGAGCACTCCCCTGGGAGATCCTGCCTGTTCCCAGTGACTTCTCTAGTTATTTATCCACACTTCTGCAGGCAAGACGGAAGGAGTCCCACATCAGAATACCCCGTAGCCCACTAATGAGTGCGCTCACCTGAGAGATAGGAAACTCCTGTTAAAATCCCCTCGTCCCCTCAAGCAGGGCAGGGACTTGAACCAGGGTCTCCCCCATCTTAGGTGAATACCCTAACCACTAGGCTAATGGTTATGAGGGTGCACCATCTCCCCCTACCCTTCAGTGCAAGCTCGCCTATAGGGCAAGCTCTGAGCCCACAGGCTGGCTTGGGCTGCGCAGCCGAGTTAGACAGAGGAATGCCAGTTCATGCAGTGCTCTGGGACACCTGGCATGGGGCTGCCGCACGTGAGATCAGAGGCGCCTCGGACTTTTACTGCAGAAATGTAGGTGCCGAGTGAGTGTGGGCACCGACAGGTTTGGTGGCAGCTGAGCAGGGTTTTGTGCACCTAAAGTGACAGTTAAGCACCTAAGTCCTTTTGTGACTCTAGCCTCAAGCGTTTTGAGTTCATTGAGGAATTTCAAGGCCAAACGTTTAAACGAGCGTCAAACTCCTTAAAACGCATTGTCCCATTCCCACCTTGCTGCCAGAGTGACTTGGTATCCATGCCCGTTTGTATTTCCGTGGCTCCGTGCACGTGATCCGGCACCCAAGCGCACTACAAAGCGTCTCATTACATACAGGTAGCGGGGTGGCTGCGTGCCCCAAACAGGGCCAGCAGCCACGTGGCCAGGAGACAGTGATCGCAGGCCCATCTGTGCTGACATCTGGGCAAAAGAATCCATGAGTGCAGGCACCTGGGTGACAGCTGTCTCCTCATTTAAACACAGACCAAACACCTGTAGGGCGGGCTTTCCATTTCACTCTATAGCACAAACCACATTTCGGTTGAATAGCTTAGCCGAAGACCAGCACCTCCAGTACCAGAACTCCTTGGAGCCTTCACATTTCTAACTCAGCTCTGGCATTTGTATCGGTTCTTCTGATTTCAATGACAAGCAATGCCTGTACATGAGCCCTAGGTGCCCTAACAACAAACCAACATATGGCCCATGGAAGAATGCCACCCAGCAGTGTTTCACACCAGCATACGCTAACACACCAGCCAGTAAGAAGAGCAGCAAAATATCCCCCATCACTCTGCACCCAGAACACCTTTCTCACCTTGGGTTTGAAAGCATGCTCCAGAGGTCAGAGGTATGGGGAGAAAGTTCCAGAGCCAAGGGGTCTTTGTGGAGAAGGCCCCACCAGCAAACCTTTCTCCTAGCGATGAAGGCCACGGTGGTGCCCCTCCACTCGGCTGATCTCAGCGGCAGTAGTGCAGCATGGGGAGAGAGGGTTTTCTCCAGCTCCCAGGCTTTGTAGGTCAAAACCAGCACCATAAACTCCACCAAGAGACAACCGAGTGGCATTAATCAAATATGTTAATTGCTAGGAATGGTTAGCTCATGTTGGTAGGAACTTGACTAGCTTTTTCTGAGCCTAGAGGGGCCCCGAGAAAGGCCCAGGGCCGCCCTGCAGGGCTGGCCTTACCATGAGGCGAACTGAGGCAGCCGCCTCAGGTGCCAGACTGGGGGGGGGGGGCACCACTAGGACCCAGAATGTAGAAAATTGTGGCTGCTGCTGGTGCATATGTATTCTCTCTGCTGTAGATGCACAGAGATGGTGGAGTGCTGTGCTGGAGGAAGGAGGGCACAAGAGACATAACAGGCAGGAGAAAAGGTGAGAGGGAATAACAGAAAGCAGCAGGAGCTGCAGGGAGAGAGAGGAGGAGGAGCCTCTTATGTACCTCTCTAGCACCCCCAGGAGCCTGGACTGATTAACAGCAGCTTCTCAGGGAGCTTCCTGTTTGCTGCTGCTTCCCTGAACCCACTTGAGGAGAATAGGCCGTCAACTGAAGTAGTAGGAGCCAGTTAGGCCCTTCAGACGCTGATATCTTCCCTCACTCAGGCCCTGCTACCAGCCTGCTCATTTGTCCCCTTCAATTGAGTGTTGAGAGCCGCTATAGCTGGCACAGAACAGCAGTCATGAGTGAAAGAAGAAAACGCCCCTCTGGGGCAGCATTCAGAAAAAGAAAGAAAGCAAAGGAAGCTTTTCTATCTAAGCAGGAAGGAGCTCTCCTGAGATACATAGACACAAATGTTCACGGTGAGCCTTCCGGCCCCAGTGAGGATGTGAGTGGTGAGGAGATGCCTGATCGTCCAGTTAGTCAGAGTGCAGGTGACCTGGCAGCTACTGCAGCATCCATATCTCCATCTCCAATGGATGTAACCATGCACCTTCCTGAAGAAAAGTGTAGATCAGAGAAGAGTGTGGTGGAGGCGCAAGAAACAGCTGCTGCTGAGTTTAGTTCCTTAAGTCTAGATGATCCAGGACTGTGGACCCACTTGAGCAGTAGCCTGAGGGACTTCCTTGTACTGCATGGGCCACAGCAAGTGAAAAACTTCATGTTCCCCAAAGACAATGAAAATAGAAGTTTCCATCCAACACATTACTGGCATGAAATCCCCAATGGTGACAAAGTGGAGAGGCCATGGCTTATGTACTCAAAAACCCAGAATGCTGCATACTGTTTTTGTTGCAAACTCTTCCAGTCTAATGTTCCAGCCACATTGGGTTCTACAGGAACAAAGGACTGGAAAAATCTGGCTAGAAATCTGGCATGCCATGAGAAGGCAGCAAATCACCAGAGAGCATTCCATAGGTGGAAAGAGCTTGAGATGAGACTAAGGTTAAAGGCCACCATAGATGATCAGCATCAAGAGAAGATTGCATCAGAGTCTCTTTACTGGCAAAATGTTCTGAAAAGGCTCATTGCCATTGTGAGAATGCTTGCTACCCAAAACCTAGCACTGCGTGGCACTTCAGATCAGCTGTATGTGCCAAACAATGGAAACTTCCTTAAAATTGTGGAGCTGATGGCTGAGTTTGATGCTGTACTCCAGGAGCATCTAAGAAGAGTCACCACCCAAGAAATGTACACACACCACTACCTTGGAAAAACAATTCAAAATGAGATCATACAGTTACTGGCAACAAAAGTCAAACAGAAGATTGTGGCAGATCTGAAGTCAGCAAGATATTACTCTGTTATTCTGGACTGCACACCTGACATCAGCCATACGGAACAAATGACTTTAATGGTGCGTTTTGTAACAACAACAGAACCTAGTGAAAATGTCCCTGCAATGGTGACTGTCAGAGAGCATTTTCTAGAATTTATTGACATTGATGATACTACAGGAGCTGGTATGACAAATGTGCTTCTTAAAAAGCTGGAAGATACGGGAATTGCGATAGCTGACATGAGAGGTCAGGGCTACGATAATGGTGCCAACATGAGAGGAAAGAACAGAGGAGTGCAGACACGGATCCGAGAGTTAAACCCTCGAGCTTTTTTTGTCCCATGCAGTTCTCATTCATTGAACTTGGTGGTCAGTGATGCAGCATCAGCTTCTAGTGAGGCTGCTGAATTTTTTAATGTAATTCAAAGCATCTATGTATTTTTCTCTGCATCAACTCATCGATGGCAAATTTTGAAGCAACATCTGGGAACATCCTCTCTGACACTGAAACCCCTGAGTGCCACATGATGGGAAAGTCGAGTGGAGGCAATAAAGCCTATCAAACATCAAATTGGGAAGATAGATGATGCCATAGTTGCCATTGTGGAGGATAATGCTATGACAGGAACTGTTTGTGGGAGAACAGTGGCAGAGGGAAATGGAATCACCAGAAACATACATAACTTCAAATTTCTGTGTGGCTTAGTGTTGTGGCATGACATACTGTTTGAAATAAATGTTGTAAGCAAGAGACTCCAAGGTGTTGACCTTGATATATCTGGAGCAATGGAACAACTGGACAAAGCAAAGTCATACCTACAGTCTTACCGGTCAGATGAGGGATTTCAAAACGTTCTGAAGAGTGCACAGAAGTTGGCAGAGGAACTTCACACTGAAGCTATTTTCCCACCCATTCAAGAATACAAGAGTCACTGAAGAAGACGACATTTTGATTACGAGGCACGGGATAATCCCATAAGAGACCCCAAACAACAATTCAAAGTTGAATTCTTTAACCAGGTGCTAGATTGTGCAATACAGTCAGTTGAAGAACGTTTCATGCAGCTCAAGGAACACAGCAGTATATTTGGGATGTTGTATGATATTCCAAAACTCCTCACTATACCTGAAGAAGACCTACACCAGCAATGCAGGGCACTAGAGACAGTGTTGACACATGATGACATGCGCGATATTGATGCGAGTGATTTAGGTGATGAACTGAAAGCCCTTTCAAGATACATTTCAGCAGGATCAACTCCAAAGGCTGTTCTGGAATATATGTGCACAAATAAGATGACCACCCTCTTTCCAAATGCTTTTGTTGCTCTGCGCATACTTCTAACACTTCCTGTAACAGTTGCCAGTGGAGAACGCAGCTTCTCCAAGCTGAAGTTAATAAAAACACATCTACGCTCCACAATGACACAGGAGAGGCTGGTCGGCCTTGCAACCATCTCAATAGAGCATGAGCTGGCCCAGACTGTGGACCTTCAGGAAGCAGTTCAAATCTTTGCAACCAAGAAGGCACGGAAAGCACCACTTTGATTATTCAAACAGATAAAAATGCCAGTGTTTAGTATGCAGAAAAGAGAAGTTACATTTGCTGTTCAGGCGTTTGAAAGTTAAGTGTTACTTAACATTTCTGAACAAGGCATTTTAAGTTGTTAGTTCTCCTTTATTGGGGTAGGTAGCAGAGCAGTACCATGAGAGGAGTAGAACAGGAAGCAGGCAGAATTGAGACCTTTCAAAGTTTTGACCCAAGCGACGGGGCACGGGGGCATCATTTGAGCTCCCTGCCTCTGGTGCCAGAATGTTGTGGGCCAGCCCTGCCACCCTGGAGGGAGAGAAGGAGGGACAGCTGCCTGATTCTCTGCCCCATCAGGCAATGATCTGAAGCCATGCCCTGTCCTCATAGCTAACATGCCCCCTGCACCACAGGGTAAAGGAGGGCACAGGAACCAGCTATCCCAGCCCTGCTCTAGCTGGAGACTTGAGGGAATGAAATAGAGTCGAGAACCTGCCATAATATGAGTCAAGAGTATAACACTGTTGCAAAAAAAGTGAACATCATTCTGGGATGTATTAACAGGAGTGTTGTAAACAAGACACAAGAAGTAATTCTTCCGCTCTACTCCACCCTGATTAGACCTCAAGTGGAGTATTGTGTACAGTTCTGGGCACCACATTGCAGGAAAGATGTGAACAAATTGGAGAGAGTCCGGAAAAGAGCAACAAAAATGATGAAAGGCCTAGAAAACATGACCTATGAGGGAAGATTGAAAAAACTGGGTTTGTTTAGTCTGGAAAAGAGAAGACTGAGAGGGGACATGATAACAGTTTTCAAGTACATAAAAGGTTGTTATGAGGGGGAAGGAGAAAAATTGTTCTTCTTCACCTCTGAGGATAGGAGAAGTAGCAATGGGCTTAAATTGCAGCAAGGGAGATTTAGGTTGGACATTAGGAAAAACTTCCTAACTGTCAGGGTGGTTAAGCACTGGAATAAATTGCCCAGGGAGGTTGTGGCATCTCCATCATTGGAGATTTTTAAGAGCAGGTTGGATAAAAACCTGTCAGGGATGGTCTAGATAATACTTAGTCCTGCCCTGAGTGCTGGGGACTGGACTAGATGGTCCCTTCCAAAGTTCTATGATTCTATAAAATATTGCTAGTGCCCCTTAGAGAGACAAGGCGGGGGGGAGGTCAGCTCTTTCATTGGATCAGCTTCTTTGATGAAAGAGACAACCTTTCCAGCTTACACAGAGCGAGCTCCGGGGGAGTAGGATAACCAGACAGCAAATGTGAAAAATCGGGACAGGGGGTGGGGGGTAATAGGTGCCCGTATAAGAAAAAGCCCCCAAAATTGGGACTGTCCCTATAAAATCGGGACATCTGGTCACCCTACGGGGGAGCCCCCCCCCCCAGCAGCACACTCACCTCACACCACTGTCACTGCACGTGCTAGGTCCCCTCTCAGGTACAGGAAGCCCCCTAATCTCCCCTGTGATGGGTGCGAGGGAGGGATGGTTCTCCTTTGGAATTGACTGAGACCAGGGTTCCTATCTGGAAATCTTTGACAGCCAGTAAAAAATACCATTACCTAGCTCGTAGACCAGTAGACCTCAAAGTGCTTTACAAAGGAGGTCAATAGCATTGCCTCATTTTACAGATGGTGAAACTGAGGCACGGTGGAGAGGCGTGACTGCACCTGGCAGGCCAGTGGCAGAGCCAGGAAAAGAACCCAGGTTTCTTGAGTTCCAGGCCACTGTGCGAGCCACTAGGCCACACTGCCAGTACTAGCTAGCGAATGTCTGGTGTTAGCAGATGAGTATAGGTCTGCTGATGTTTAGACATTTGCTATTCATACATTGCCAGTTTTACTAGTGTAAGTTTGTGTATTATTTATTGTTATTATTGTTTGTATTGTGGGGCCTACGAGCCCTCTCCATGGACAGGAGCCCTTTGTGCTAGGTGCTGTATAAACAGAACAAAGAGACGGTCCCTGCCTCCCAATAGCTTACCGGCTGGGTATAAGAGACAGCAGCTGGATACAGACAGATGAGGGAGCATAAGGAAATAATGTGATTTTGGACAATTTAAACAATTAGATTTTAAACTAGCCGCTATATGCTCTAGTATTATTATTATCAACTACAACTAAGAAGGCCACTTATTTGTTAAAACTGACCCAGGGTAAAATACCTCATTTCCCCTTTAGTGAACCCAGCCCCTTTAGCGGCTATAAATGAATGCTCTGCTTCTGGGGACCTATCTTCAAAATCTACCCTTCACCGAAAACGGGGCTGGTGGCCTCATCCCACTATCTGAGTGCCATACCAGAGAATCCTCAGCCAGTATGGTGGGCAGCCTCTGCTCACAAGAGGTCCAGGGCAGGACCAACGAGTGGGCACTGCTGCGGGAGGTACGACAGCAGAAGCTGGCACAGTACCCATTTGCCCTGGGCCAGGTGCTAGACCAGAGCTATGAGACACTCACGTTCGTAGCCACCTAATGGACATACAAGTGGTAAACCAATAATAATATCATTTGGCTTATTTCAAGAGCCAAACATATGGTGTATTACGGTAGAGTCTTAGAGACACTAATTTCCCCCTGTCCCCAAGGCGTTCCCTGCCTTCAGGTTGAATTCCCTGAACAGCACTGATTTTCTGTTAAAAAAAGCATTCCTCTTCTGCAGGGCTGGTGGAGTTTTAAGGCTCCATGGTTGTATTACTAACACCCAGAGACATACCTATTTCTTCTATTTCTCACATCCCACCCTGTTGTGATCTTTCAGTAAGCTAGGCAGGCCCAGGTCTGCTTGCAGTTGAGGCCTCAAAGGAGAAGGCAGTTGCTGCAGAAAGTGATGCTAGAGATTCACATCGATACCAACTCACAGCTCCCCATAGCAGTGGGGACACTGTGCTGCAGGAAGTGTTGCGTTTCAGAGGAGAGGTAAAACCAAAGCCACGCCACACAGACACATGGCTGGTTACCTGTAACCATGCAGGAGAAAGAGAAGAAAGACATGGGTTGTCACTGTGGACAGCTCAATGAAAACATCTGTACAGTGACAGTTAAAAACGCAAAGAATAAGTTAGGATGCATAAGAAATGAAAACGAGAATATGAAAAGTATTATGCAGGTACACCCCCATCTGTCTACTGATTTCAGTTCAGGGGTCCCTATTTATGAGTTTATGGTAGAGCCAGGATTAGAACATTCCAACTTCCAATTCAGTGCTTGTCCCCCCAGAATGCGCAGCTTTATGGCTAGTGCCCATTGATAGTAGTTGCAGTTGTGTGCTCTCATCACTTCTGCAAACCAAAACAGGCCAGAGGGCTCTCAGAAAATGAAGAACACACAGTTAGTGGTCACTTGCTTAAACGAAGATGTTGGTGAATAGCCTAGCATCCCATAGAGACTCTGTGTCAGAGGCAGGTATGGAATCCAGTTCTTCTGGATTACAGCCAGCTGCCTTCACCATGAGATCAGCCTTTCTCTTGCATCAGATCCCTGTCTCATCCTCAGCACAGCATCATAGCAATGTAGGGCTGGAAGGGACCTTGAGAAGTCATCAAGTCCTGCCCCCTGCTGTGAGGCAGGACCAAGTGAACCTAAACCATCCCTGACAGGTGTTTGTCCAACTTGGTCTTAAAAACCTCCAGTGATGGGGATTCCACAGCCTCCCTTGGAAGCCTGGTCCAGAGCTTAGCTACCCTCAGAGTTAGAAAGTGTCTCCTAATATCTAACCTATCTCCCTTGCTACAGAACAAGCCCATTACTTCTTGTCCTACCTTCAGTGGTCATGGAGAATGGGATAAAAGGGAAGGTCCTTTCGTGGATTGAGAACTGGTTAAAAGACAGGGAACAAAGGGTAGGAATGAATGGTAAATTTTCAGAATGGAGAGGGGTAACTAGTGGTGTTCCCCAAGGGTCAGTCCTGGGACCAATCCTATTCAACTTATTCATAAATGATCTGGAGAAAGGGGTAAACAGTGAGGTGGCAAAGTTTGCAGATGATACTAAACTGCTCAAGATAGTTAAGACCAAAGCAGACTGTGAAGAACTTCAAAAAGATCTCACAAAACTAAGTGATTGGGCAACAAAATGGCAAATGAAATTGAATGTGGATAAATGTAAAGTAATGCACATTGGAAAAAATAACCCCAACTATACATACAATATGATGGGGGCTAATTTAGCTACAACGAATCAGGAAAAAGATCTTGGAGTCATCGTGGATAGTTCTCTGAAGATGTCCACGCAGTGTGCAGAGGCGGTCAAAAAAGCAAACAGGATGTTAGGAATCATTAAAAAGGGGATAGAGAATAAGACTGAGAATATATTATTGCCCTTATATAAATCGATGGTACGCCCACATCTCGAATACTGTGTACAGATGTGGTCTCCTCATCTCAAAAAAGATATACTGGCACTAGAAAAGGTTCAGAAAAGGGCAACTAAAATGATTAGGGGTTTGGAACGGGTCCCATATGAGGAGAGATTAAAGAGGCTAGGACTCTTCAGCTTGGAAAAGAGGAGACTAAGGGGGGATATGATAGAGGTATATAAAATCATGAGTGATGTGGAGAAAGTGGATAAGGAAAAGTTATTTACTTATTCCCATAATACAAGAACTAGGGGTCACCAAATGAAATTAATAGGCAGCAGGTTTAAAACAAATAAAAGGAAGTTCTTCTTCACACAGCGCACAGTCAACTTGTGGAACTCCTTACCTGAGGAGGTTGTGAAGGCTAGGACTATAACAGCGTTTAAAAGAGAACTGGATAAATTCATGGTGGTTAAGTCCATTAATGGCTATTAGCCAGGATGGGTAAGGAATGGTGTCCCTAGCCTCTGTTTGTCAGAGGGTGGAGATGGATGGCAGGAGAGAGATCACTTGATCATTGCCTGTTAGGTTCACTCCCTCTGGGGCACCTGGCATTGGCCACTGTCAGTAGACAGGATACTGGGCTAGATGGACCTTTGGTCTGACCCAGTACGGCCGTTCTTATGTTCTTATGTTTGCCATCCTCTTCCCAATGGCCCTTAATCATCCCCCCTTAGTCTTCTTTTCTCAAGACTGAATGTACCATTTTTTCTAATCTTTCCACATAGGCAAGGTGGGGATAGGGGGTTGGGGGTTCCCCTGGGTGGGGAGACCCAGAGACTGCAGGGGTGCTGCAGAGGGCAGAACCCCAAGAGAAAGGGCACCGGGGTCCGGGAGGGACTCGGGGGCCAGCGGCAGGCAAGACATCAGCCGGCCTGCAGAGGGTGCTCTGGAGGCTGGAGCGCTAATTCCCTGGACAACCAGCAGGAGGCGCCGTGCCAATGAGTCGTCGCCCCGCCACAGGCCCCATTAAAAGTCTTAATTGTGTCACCTCCTAACTTCTGACTTTGTAACATTAATCATGTTGTTTTCACTTAGCTTTTCGTATGCAATTTCCTAGGTTACTTCACAAAGAAAAATGGAAAACCAAACCAAATTCCGTTTGGAGTGACTGCAGCATGCCCCTGCCTACATCGTCACCAGGCTTCGAAGTAGAGCTGGCCAAGACAATTCAGTGGAACAGGTTTCCACTGCAGAATGCAGCTTTGTCAAAATTGGAACATCTCACTGGAATGTGTCACTTGTGATCATTTTGGAGCAGAGAGTGGCCAGGGCAGCTGAGTTGGAGCGACAGCCATTCCAGGGACTTGTCGGGGCCACCACCAGGTGTGCTGCAGGCAGCAGGGTTGCTGGACCTTGTCTCTGTTCCAACCAGGTCATGGAGAGGGACTGCTACCTCCCCCAGCTGCCCCTGCTGCAGGGTGCTTGAGAAAAAGCCCCGCCTCAGAGGATCCCGTGGGCTGTGTCTCCACACTGCCCGTGAGAAAGCGTGCCTTTTGTGCGCACAGAGAAACCTCCCTGGTCTCACAGCAGATGCCAGCCTTGTTGCTGCTCCTTGAAGCTTCCCTCTCCTCTTCCTTTGGGATGTCCCTTGAGCTGCTGCCTCTCGGGGGAGCGTCCTGCAGAGGCAGGACTATTTGAGCTGTAATTCTGCATCTCTGTAGCCATGGCTTGGCAGGACGCTCCATCCCCCATGCATGGGTGCTTTCCCCCAGCTCTGGTGTCCCAGTGCTGTCTCTCAGGAGAGGCGTTGAGCTTCTGTTAGCTATCCGGAGCTGGCTTTGTTTTCTGGGAGCA
Organism: Platysternon megacephalum; assembly: GCA_003942145.1. NCBI lineage: Eukaryota > Metazoa > Chordata > Testudines > Platysternidae > Platysternon > Platysternon megacephalum. The sequence continues at coordinate 581,570 of QXTE01000376.1, forward strand.
TCCCCTCTGTGCAGTCAAACAAATATTTGCAGGGCAGCTTTTGTGCCTGGCCTGGTCCGTGCTCTGCCCTGCTACTGCTGCCTGGCCAGGGGAGTTCCAGCAGTGTCCTGCTGGGCAGCTCTGCCCCAGGAGCAAGAGCCCTGCAAGGTGGTGCGGAATGACAGGTCAGTGCCCCAGTGGCCTGCCCCAGTTTAGGGGGTGACCCCAGTAAACGTGCCATTGGTGTGTCTCCAACCAGCTGTGTATCTAGAGTTGGCGCACTGTTGGAACTCTTTCTTGCTTAGCCGTGAAGACCTGAACTCACACCAGTGGTGTTGGAGGGCTTCCTCTGTCAGTGAAGGAATCTGCCACTTGAGTCCACCCTAAAATATCGCTGAATGACTCACTGATCATTTTGGTCTGAGGCTGGACTGGCAATCTCTGCTTTCTTGGGAAAGGTTTCTCCTTTGGTTTGAGGAGTTTAAGAAGAGACACGAAGAGGTAAAAACCGTGGCTATTTAAAGCACTTAACTAAAGAAAATTCCATATCTTGAAATTGACAGTAAGTGGAAAATGTGCTTCCGGCTTTTACGTTTGGGTACTAAACAAAAATTAGGCCAAGTATTTCATGTATTGTTACATATATTTTCCTATACTGCATGTACAATATACTTTAGCAAACACAATATATAACTGGTAATGGGTTTGGAAAAATAGATAATTTTCCCTACGGGAAAGTGACTTTCACCAGTGAGACATTTTACATTTAAATGCTTCTGCTTTAGCTGTAAATCAGCTTTTTGTGTATTCACACTAGTCACTTTTAATTATTCTAATTTTCAAACATGCAGTCCATTAGAAAGTGTAATTCCCCCCCACCCCCAGTGCCTCTGGAATTAGGGCTGCAGGATTCCTCTGCACATGGAGATGTGGGATAGATAGAGTCTTAATCATTTTTATCCAGGGTCACAGAGGTGGAAGGATGGGTTTTGATCTGTATAAAATATTTTTGACAGCTTTTCTCATTGCATTTGCAAGAAATGGAACCTGAGAAGTCCACCTCCTACTAAATCTGATCAGTTATAGCTGTAGTTGAGTCTATTTCCAGACACCTATTCCATGGATCAGTTAAATTCCAAAAGAAATATAACCCTCCCTTTTCCAGTGGCAGGGCTCAGTCCTGGGGTTAGCTGGCTCAGTGGTTTAGCATGCTGGCTTTATATATGATAAGACCTGAATTTTAGTCCTGGATTGGATCACAAATGAAAACTGGTTGGTGGGCTCTTCCTACGTATCCCCATCACAAAACTAGTGCGCAGTTTGCCAGTGCTAATAGCCTTGGTTCAAATGAAGCCCAGAACAAATGAAGACCGATGTGGGCCTGTTTTACAGACTTGTGCATTTGGCCTGATGGTGGATTTAGCAGATCAGGACTGAGGTGAATTAGCAGATTAGGAGAGGGAACCATTCACCTCTTTGCATCCTCTCCAGCTGGCACTAGTCACCCCGACTTTCTTAGGACCAGAGCCAGGCCCCTTTGAATCATAGAATCATAGAAGATTAGGGTAGGAAGAGACCGCAGGAGGTCATCTAGTCCAACCCCCTGCTCAAAGCAGGACCAATCCCCAACTAAATCATCCCAGCCAGGGCTTTGTCAAGCCTGACCTTAAAAACCTCAAAGGACAGAGATTTCACACCGCCCCCCCGGTAACCCATTCCAGTGCTTCACCACCCTCCTACTGGAATAGTTTTTCCTAATATCCAACCTAGACCTCCCCCACTGCAACTTGAGACCATTGCCCCTATCCCTACCCTCCAGCGTATCTACCTCTCCCCCCAGCTTAGTGTCATCCACGAACTTGCTGAGGGTGCAATTAATCCAATCATCCAGATTATTAATGAAGATGTTGAACAAAACCAGCCCCAGGATCGATCCCTGGGGCACTGTGCTTGATACTGGCTGCCAACTAGACGTTGAGCCGTTGATCACTACCGGTTGAACCCGACAATCTAGCCAGCTTTCTATTCACCTTATAGTCCATTCATCCAGCCCATACTTCTTTAAATTGCTGGCAAGAATACTATGGGAGACCGTATCAAAAGCTTTGCTAAAGTCAAGGTATATCATGTCCACTGCTTTCTCCATATCCACAGACCCAGTTATCTCCTCATAGAAGGCAATCAGGTTGGTCAGGCATGACTTGCCCTTGGTGAATCCATGTTGACTGTTCCTGATCACCTTCTTCTCCTCCAAGTGCTTCAAAATGGATTTGAAGTCAATAGAAAGACCCTCAGTCTCTTCAGCAAAGTTGGATCAGGCCTGGTGCCAGATTCTGCCACTCTCACTCACGAGCCGTACTTTACTGCACAAGTACAGCCATTGGCACCAGTGGGGTACTCATGGCAGAAGGTGTTACTCAGTAAGGGTGGCAAAATCAGGCCTTATCATACTAAATTGACTCTCAGCCTGGTATTGACGTCGAAGAGGCTGCCAAGCGGCTAGAATAAATACGGAATCGGGTCCTTCTCATTTTGGGGATGGTTTTGTTATAGGCATAATTATTCTGGTAAGTTTTAACATGTGCATTAGGATTCTGGCAGCAGGGCCGGAGGGTAATAACCCCCTGCAGCGTGAAGCTTTCTAACTCTTCTGTCCCTCCTCCCTAGTGCCAAGGTTGTAAGTATTAATACCCAGGCTGGCCACCAGATGTCACTCTCTGCCTGTGTTNTCCAACCCCCTGTCCCTCCTCCCTATTGCCAAGGTTGTAAGTATTAATACCCAGGCTGGCCACCAGATGTCACTCTCTGCCTGTGTTTTAAACAGCTCCTTGCATCAGCAGTGGCCCCCTTGTCCCTCCCCTGGGTGGAATCCCACAGCAGTGGGCTGGATGCTGTGCAGCCTGTGTGCTGCTATTACAGAGAGCCAAGGGAAGGTGAGAGAGGAGCCCTCTGGTGTCCCCTGTGCTGGACCCCGTGTGGTGCTCATGCCCACAACTCAGGAGCTGCAGTGATGGGGCAATAGACCTGGCCTCAGCTAGAGACAGCCATTGTCATTGGTGTGTACGCGGACTGGGCTGGCGAGCTTGCATGCAATGGTGCCTGCCAATCAGCCAGAAGGGGCTCGCGGACGTAAGGGCCCGATCCTGCGAGTTGCTGAGTGCTTCTTCCCAAAGTACCAAACATTTGCAGCTCCCATGGGCTGGGGGCCTGACCCAAAGCCACTGAAGCCCATGGAAAGACTCCCCTTGACTTCACTGGGCTCTGGAGGAGGGCCCAAGCCAGTAGGTGTTAACGGCTGGCTTTAATGTCCTCGCCTCTGAAGATTCATGACACACAGCAGTGTGTTGTGTTGCTTGTTTGGCAGACACGGTGTCCTTTAAAACCTTTCAGGACACTGAGCTGAGTATGTGCACCCACACTCACTCTCTATAGAACCATGGAGCCGCAGCCATGGCTCTGTAACGAAGGTTGAGAGACAGCTTCCATTATATGCCTCATTTTAATCCTCTGTCTCCAACATTCTGAAAATTCCTGTGTGTCTAAAATGTCTCATCCTGGCTCTTAAGCCAGAGAAGAATCCTTTCCAGAATGCTGAAGGGGAATTGGATGAAACCCAGTTCTTCCAAAGCTTCTGTAGAAGCCGACCAATCTTCTCAGCAGTGGCTACTGCACCAGCCATTGTTGCTAGGGCTGAGGGGAAACTTCTGGAGATGTTACTCTGAGACATGTGACCCTTTGGGAGCTGCACCAAGAGCTCCTGGACTGTTGTAAGCTCTGTGGCTGTTACCGTCCTCTCTAGGCATCCCCAGCATTTCTGTGGGGTGATGGAAGGGGAGAAGGTTCGGCCTGTGGAGCCCACAGGTCCCGTGGAACTGGGCAAAAGTCAGCATCATTCATGCAGCCCCTCCAAGCCCTCCCTCCCCTCCATGACAGCACTGTTCCCATGGGGTCAGGAAGGAATTTTCCTCCGGGGTAGATTGGCAGAGGCCCTGGAGGTTTTTCGCCTTCCTCCGAGCATGGGGCAGGGGTCGTTTGCTAGAGGATTATCTGCTGCTTGAAGTCGCCAAATCAGGATTTGGGGACTTCAACAGCTGAGTCAAGGGTGAGAGTTATTTCAGGGGTGGGTGGGTCAACTTTTGTGGCCTGCATCATGCAGGAGGTCAGACTAGATGATCATAATGGTCCCTTCTGATCTCAAGTTCTATGATTCTATGANAGTGAAGAGTGACAAGATGCAGACTCTCAACACCTGCTGGGCTTGGGGATCCAAAGCTCCCGATTTCCCCCCTTTCCATTGCTACAAAAATTCTGCCTGGGCCATGAGGTGCCCCCTCCCCCAGCCCCCAGATCTTTAACTGCAGGTTTTAGTGTGGGTAGGGCTGAAAACAGGGCTTAAAAGGGCGACTGAGTGGCTGCCTGCGCTAGACGGCTGCATAAGCCCCATAACAATAGAAATGCAGCTACCCTAATAAATAACATAGAATAATCACAGGCCCCAACACTCCCGCTTTGAAAATCAATATATCTGCCGGGCACTGGCCAGTGGTCTGTCTCGTTAACTCTTAATCAGCACTGCTCAGGGAAGCCAGGGGCATCATTTGCTATGGGCAAGGAAGTGTTTGCCCTCCCCCAGGCTCTATGCTCCAGTATGTCTTCCACTTTTTGCCCTCTCCCTATCTCGCCCGTCTTGGCAGGATACAATAAAATCACATATAATGTTCTACCTGCTGTCACAGGTCTGCCCCCCACTCTCTGAAATGACACCCTGAAGGAAGCCGGGGTCTAGTGAGCATGTGGCCAACTCTGTGTGGGTGCACAAGGATGGGGATTGGGCATGTAGAGCCTTGTTTGCTTGCACACAGGTGCAAGACCTCCTACCTTATGGCCCTTGATCCCACCCAGTGTGCAAAGCTAGTGCTGGTGGTGGTGGTAGCCTGTCCCTGGCCCATGCCGCGGCCAGCAGAGCCTGTTGGTCTCAGAGGGGAGCAGACACGACAGCCTCTCGCCAGAGTGGGACAGTAGGTGCGCTCTGTGGAGCTCTGGGAAGTATGGGGCCTCCTTCAGGCACAATGGTCCCTGGAGCTGCTGCTGGTGCTGAGGAACAGCCCAACCCAGAGCCTGTGCTCCCTGGCAGGTCTTCCCCTCAGGGGAGGGACTGTCTCTCCGCCCAGCTGCCTTTGGCCTCACATTGTGTTCTCAGACGTTTCACTTTGGGAATATTTGTGGTTGACACAAGTACAGCCGTAGAGCTTAGTACGGAGCTATTCACACAAAAGGTCAGTGACTCGGCCCATCTGTTCCTGCTCCTTGCCCTACAGATGAGGGGGACAAATGCTTTGCTCCATGCAATTGTTTTCTTTTCTCAAAAATACTGTATTGTTTCATAATCCACTGTGTTATGTATCAAGCATGATAGCACCGTCCAAGGGCATGGCAGGCAGTGCCTTGTGCAATTCCTTTGGTGGTATTAGTAGCATCTGCTCCCCCTCCGCTGTGATCCTGCAAAGAGAAACAGTAGTACAGAGAGAAGCATAATCATTCAAAAAAAAAAAAAAAATCCAGCACATTAACTCTGTCTGCTTGACTGTTTAAAAAACAGCTCACATGTATACAAATTCCCACACCACAGCTTATGCAACTTCACCACAGATGCATATTTGTTCTCAGGAGTTTGTAATTTTGTTGTTTCCCTACACGGAGAGTAAACGTAGTTGACCAAACAATTTAGCAATATATATCCCTCAAAGAGGAATTAGTAAAGATGAAAGCTCACTGTGGATAATGTGAAAATTAACTGTAACTGGAGTATGATTTGAAGTTTTGTATCACACTGCTTAGGCTGGCTGATCTTCCCACACATGGTGTTTCTAGAATGAACGACTTTGATCTCTTAGTGGAAGGCCATCTCCAGAATAACCAGAGCTTGTTCAGGGATGGCAGATTGAGGCATATCTCAAAGAGGTCGTTATAGAATTGTTAGACAGAAGGTTGATGGCGGACTGTCTATGCAGGTCTTGAGGAGCACAGACACTTTTGTGATGGGCCTGAGGGACATCTGTATTTGACAGGATCAGTTGGAAAGACGGAGTTACCTTCCGTTCAGCTAAGGACCTTGGAGAAGCTGAATTGTTCCTGGAGGAAGAGAACATCCATGTGTAAATGGAAATCTAATAGTAGTGACCAAAGAAGGAGCTAATCTGAATGCAGACTTTTGGCAACTGGACCCAGAACCATCCATGTGCACCACTCCCTGGATTTTGAAGGTGTTACTCCAAGGAAGAATTGGCCCTTGGATTTGAAATGCTCTAGTAGACCTCTAAGGGAAGGACCGTTGTAACACTGATACCAAAAGTCTTCCCTGGCAGGAACGGGTCTCAGGGAGAAACTGTCGAGACTCTCTCAAATTAGGGCCTAAAATTGGGTTTGTGGGTAGCCGTTTAGGGCGATTACTGGCTTGTGCATTCTAAGGAGCAAGTTCTGACTAGCAGGTAAGAAGTCATTGGCAGAGGGAAGGCTGAAATCTTGCCACCATTAGCAGAGCTGCTGGAAGGCTGAGCACAGGAAGAGAAGCATCCTCCGACAGGCCCCAGGTGCTGTCGGTACTGCCACTGCCTGCCACAGCTGTCGGGCAAGGTTGGGGTGCTGGAGGTTGAGCAGGATTTGTTGTGTCTAAACCATCCAAGACAGATGGCCATCCAGCCTTCTCTTGAAAACCTACAGGGAAGAAGCTTCCACAACCTCCTTATGCACCTGCCACCTTTACTCATCCACATGGGCAAATTGATTTAATTGGGGGTGCGCAAGTGAGAATGAACAGGTCATCTCAGCAAAGGGGGGAGGGTTGGGCCCTGATATTGTTAGTGCAGTCTGCTGAGAAAATGAACAGCTCCTTGCCTTACAGGAGGTCGTAAGGATCAAATGTCTCCAGGATTGCGAGGTGTACACATACTAGAGTGGCAGGGCCATATCACATAGCACCAGCAGTCCTTGCAGTTTTCCAGTGAAGTCAGTGGGAGTTCTGGGTGCACAAAGACTGCAGCATCAAGCCCAGTGGAAACTGTTGGCAAATGTAGTGTAAACGTACAGTTACATTACATATTCTGAACTCACTTCATAATTTATGATACCGTAGAGGTTTTTAAGGTCAAGCTTGACAAAGCCCTCCCGGGGATGATTTAGTTGGGGATTGGTCCTGCGTTGGACTAGATACCTCCTGAGGTCCCTTCCAACCCTGATATTCTATGATTCTATGAATTGCCCATTTTGTGTGTTACTAAATTGCAAGGTCTTGCTCTGAATTGATTTATGCCCAGTGTATCTCTGGTGACTCCCAAATAGTCCTTCCTGTGCTTTCCGTTCCTTTCAGTAAGTGCATTTCCCCTCAATGTGATTCAGTCTGAAATAAAATAATTTAGAAACAAGTGAAATAAAGCCACCCTTTATAAATGCAATTAACTGTATTTTAGGACAGATATTTCAATAAAAGATAAGACACTTGCATACCTGCTGTATTCTCAACTTGGAAATGTTCCTCTCCCTATCACCATTCGACACTACAGGAATGACACTGACAAGTCGACTGCTTATAGGTGGGCTGTGGATGTCCCATGCTTGGCTGAGTGTTTGTCAAGTCTTATAACCTATTTAGGAAAGTTTTGAGTAGGTAAAGGGTGGGGGGAGGGAGTGGCACTCTGCCAAAAATGAAATGTTTCTAAGTCACTGATAACTCAGAAGAAAATGACCTAGAATGCTAATGGATCAATGTCCTAACAGATAAAGCACAAGATGGGGTGCTAGTTAGTGCCTGCTAGAGCCCTCCAAATCACACTAGGAACAGGACGACCACTTCCATAGGCACAGTTTTGCAATGTGTCGGAAAAAAAGCTGTGTGACCACAGGGGCCTTCAGTCTGAGTGACACACGCTGGAGGGCTCATGCTGCCAGGACGAAAACATCCTCACAATTTCTAAACATTGTTAATGGCAATTTCATAACTCAAAAAGTGTTGCGTCCAACATGGGGGAATTCTATATTAGACTTCATCTTGACAGATAAGGAGGAACTGATCACAGAACTAAAGAAGAATGGCAATGTAGGTACAAGTGATCGTGACTTGCTCACATTTATAATGTGCAAACAGAATAAAGTGCAGACCATTTACACACACACACACACACACACACACACACTGCTCTAAAAGGGCCAATTCTACAAAGCTGCAAACAATTATGAGCCAAATCAGACCATCTGGGAAGAAGAATTTAATCAGAAAAATGTGAACTGATAATTGGAAATTGTTTAAGAATACTTTGCTGGTTGCCTGAAATGCCAGAATTGAGAAAGAAGGCTGTATTGTTTAAAAAAACAACCCAAAAATAAAACCAGCTTTAGAGGGGAAGTGAAGACAGCTATACAAGATTGTATATACACACACACACAAAAGGAAGAAATGGGAATTTGATAATAATGAATATAATTCAGAAGCTAGGAATTGTAGAAAACTGATAAGGGAAGCAAAGGGACACAAGGAGAAAGCTATAGCCAGCAAGTTAAAGACATTAAGAAGAAGAGTAAATGGAATGACCCAGAGAATTGTAAGCCTGTCAACCTGACATCAATCTCAGGCAAGATAATGGAACAGCTGATATAGGACTTGCTTAATAAAGAATTAAATGAGGGTAGTACAATTAATGGCAATCAACCTGGCTTTGTGAAAAATAGATGCTGTCATACTAACTTGCTGTCTATTTTTGATGAGATTACAAGTTTGGACGATGAAAGGTAATTGTATTGATGTAATATGCTTAGCCTTCTGTGATGTTATTGTAGGAGTGTTGACCCTAGGATATGAGAGACACAAGGTAGGTTAGATAATATCTTTTACTCGGTGGAAGAGACTGAGACAGGCTTTTGAGCTACACAGAGCTCATTGGGTATAGAAAAGGTACTCAGAGTGTCACAGCTAAATACCAGGTGGAACAGATTGTTAAGCAAAGGAGTAAACTCATTGCAAGGGGCCATTGAAAATGAAGTAGCCTGTTTACACTTCTGCAGTCATAGAACAAAGGTGAGTTAGTGTTTTTCAGATTTTGGCTACATCTACACTACAAATTACTTGAGTATAATTTATGTCGCTCAGGGCTGTGAATAATCCACACCCCTGAGCTATGTAAATGATAACTACCTAAGCGCCGGTGTAGACCGCCGATATAGCTACCGTCTCTCACAGAGGCAGGAGTTATTCAGCTGACGGGAGAGCTCTCTCCTGTCAACTTAGAGTAGGGTGACCAGACGTCCCGATTTTATCGGGACCATCCCAATATTTCGGTCTCTGTCCCGCGTCCCAACCGATCTTTGGTCGGGATGCGGGACAGAGATATCCGCAGGCAGCACTGATTTTTGTTTTTGTTTTTGTTTCTCAGCCGGGACTCGCTCTGCTTTTTTTTTTTTTTTTTTTTCCCCTCAGCCGGGACTCGCTCGGCTTTTTTTTTTTTTTTTCTCAGCACCCCTCCCCCCCCCATGTGTCCCGATATTTCATTCCCCTCATCTGGTCACCCTAGCTTAGAGCATCTTCACCAGAAATGCTACAATGGCACAGCTGCATCGGGGTAGCTGCACTGCTGTAAATGAACAGTGTAGACATAGCCCTATGGAAAGTGACAAAGTCCAGTATCCCTATTGAGTCCATGATTTTTAGTGTCTCGCGGAGTTATGAATTGAAGCACCCAGGCTTATCTTTGGAAAGTGCTGTGCAGGTTTCCTTTGAGGATGAAGACTGAGAGGTCAGATATGAAGCGATCGCTTTGTGAAGAGTGCTCACCCACAGGTGACAGGGTGTTTTTGTCTTTTATCATTTTCCTGTGTGAGTTCATTCGAGAGCGTCACGATTGTCTGGTTTCACCTACATAGCTGTTGTTGGGGCATTTGATGCACTGAATGAGGTACACCAGGTGTTGTGATAGGCATGTGTAGGATTTTGAAGGGTGAGTTGTGGTGGTATTGAACATCGTAGCAGTGAACATGTGCCTGCGGGTTTTGCATCTGTTCTGGCAGAATCTGGTGCCACTTTGAGTTGGTGTGTCCTGGTCTGTGGGGAGCTTCCTTCTGATGACGAGCTTGGCGAGGCTGGGGGGTTGTTTGAAGGCCAGAAAATGGGTTGACATCCCCGTATGAGTTGCAGTGTGGGGTGGTAGGTGACAAGTAGGAGTGTGCGGTCAGAGGGGAGTGTTCTGTATTGAAGATGTAGCACACAGCTGGGGACACCCAGAGCTGTGAGCCACTGTTACCTCACACTGTTACCTCAAGAGTGAGCGTTGTGAGAGAGTAGACCCTATGTCAGCTCCCTGTCAGCCCCGTCTGTCTTCCTCACCAGCAACCTCCTCAAGGCTCTCCCGGCTCAAACCTCGCCCAGCAGGTAACAGTGAGCTCCAGCCCCCAAACCCCTCAGAGATGTTTTTCTGCGGTGCACAGCCACTACCCCTGTCCATTCACAGAGGAGGTTACATTCACGGCTCTGATGAAGAGTCAATACATCACAGCTGATTGATTTAGCTGGGATAAATACGCCCTTCCCTTCCAGTACAACACTGACTTGGGTTAGAGTAAAACAAGTTTAGTAACAAACGAGCCAGGATTAAGTGATGCCAAGTAAAAGGATAAAAACAGAGATGGCTACAAGCAAATAAAAGTGAAAACATGCATCTAAAAGACTACAACTTAATCTAGCAAGATACAGTCTTTGTTCAAGATGGTTTCTCTCACCCACAGCCCCCTTTCTAGCTTTTCACTGGCTGGCCTGGCCAGGACCATCACAGAAATCAAATCACTTGGTTCCTTTCTCTCCCACGGTGAAGGGTAAAGATGGAGTCTCTCAGTTTCTTGTATTCCCAAAGGGACTGTGTTTGTCTTACAAGTCAGGAAGGCCTCCCAGGAATTCAGTCGTCTGTGTCTCTCTGGGATACAGGAGCCATGTTAATTCTCTGTCTCTTGAGTTCAGGCTCAGGATACCCCTCCCCCCCTTGGTTTAGCTCAATGGATTTGTTTATGGCTAATATGTAAATTGAGATAAACCCACATTCCTTTGTGTGGAACAGATTTGTTTATCACTTTTCCTTGGGCGAGGTTGTCTGCTCTTAAACATGTTCTAGTCACATCATACAGAGGAAATTCATAACTTCACATGTGACCTTAACACGTGTTTTGCAATTATTTTATTAACCCATGTGTTATTAGCTTCCCTATAATAGCTTACAAGGCATATTTTCTACAATTATGAGTGTATTAGTGTGTAGCGTGCCTAGAGTCACTGTGGGGATGGTTCTGTATTGAAGCGGGTTGGCATTTGACTTGGTACCACACAACATTTTGATTAAAAAAGCTAGCACAATATAATAACATGGCACACTGTGACGGGGTCGGGGGAGCCTGTCCAGTGCGGGGTGAGTTCACCCCGTCCTTTGAGTTGTCCTCAGTCCCTAGGCAGTGAGACCTAAGGGTTAAAGTCAATTAAGTTGCCCTGATCTGCAGGGCTGTAAGGTCTAGTGGCTGGAGTCTATATAGTCACCCTGATCCACAGGGAAGTAGGGCCTGGTGGTTCAAGTCAGTGAGGTAACCCTTCTCCGCAGGGCAGTGGGGCCTAACAGTTGGAGTCCATAGATTTACCCTGGTTTACAGGGCAGCGAGGCCTGGTGTCCAGTGTTACTAGAGCTACTCTGACTCACGGGACAGTGTGTCCTGGTGTCCAGTGGCACTAGAGTTACTCTGGGCTCACAGGGCAGTGTGGCCTAGCAGGCAGAGTAAATAGAGACAAAGAGTGCTGTGGCACCTTATAGACTAACAGACGTATTGGAGCATAAGCTTTCGTGGGTGAATACTCACTTTGTCAGATGCATGACGAAGTGAGTATTCACCCATGAAAGCTTATGCTCCAATACGTCTGTTAGTTTATAAGGTGCCACAGGACTCTTTGTCGCTTTTTGCAGATCCAGACTAACACGGCTGCCCCTCTGATACTTGACAGAGTAAATAGAGATACCCTGGGTTCGCAGGGCAATAAGGCCTGGTGGCCTGGGTCAATAGAGATGCCCAGGTTTGCAAAGCAGTGTGGCCTAGTGGCCAGAGTCAATAGAATAGCCCTCCAGGGTGGGGCTGTATGGCCTACTGGCCGGTTGGGGTGTGTGGGCCACCAACCAAGGAGGTAGGTGGCTGCCAGGGTAGGGGGACCTGGGCCCTCTCTGCTCCACCGAGTCCCAACCCAGGGCCCTGTCAGTGGCATGTGTGTCCACCACTGGGTCAGTGGGGATCCGTCCACAACACGCTGACCATCATCGGGACAATGGCTAGTTCCCCCCGGGCTACTTTCTACTGTGATACTCATGGTGGCGGTGTGTGCATCGTTGTAGTCTCTGGGTTCCTTGGCCAGTGCAACTCGCTGTAGCTCAGACCTCCCTGAGGCATCCACAGGTAGCTGGGCATCTGCTTGGGTCTCAGTGCCTCTGGTCTGGGGCTCCAGTTGTTTCTGGACAGGAGCTGGCAAGGAGTGTCCTTCCTCTCCGGCAGTCAGCCCATACTGAGCTGGGCTGCTCCCTCTTATACTGGTGCTACACCTGGAGCATGCCCAGTAAGGATGTGGGGGCGTGGCTTCCTCCGCCCACGTGAGGTGTTAACCCTTCCCCGTTCACCCCAACGCACACACATTAAATGGATGAAAAGCTGGTTGATGGATCTCAACAGGTAATTGTAATGTGTGTAATGTGTGTGTTAAGGGCTTAGGGATTCTTTTGGGTAAAGGATAGTGCATGAAGTATTTTATATTCCCCTCTCTTCTGCATATTGGAAGAGAGCTATTATGCCCACACAAGACAGCACTGGCAAGTCACAGTCACTGTCCGCTTTCCACTCCCACTAGCAGGTGTATCTCTAGTGGGGTCCCGCAGAGATCAGTTCTTGAGCCTACACCATTTAACATTTTTATCAATAAGCTGGAAAGGAACATACAATCATCACTGATAAAGTCTACAGCTGACATACAAATTGGGAGAGTGGTAAAAATGATAAGGCCCAGTCACTAATACAGAGTAGAATCATATAATCATAGAATATCAGTGTTGGAAGGGACCTCAGGAGGTCATCTAGTCCAACCCCCTGCTCAAAGCAGGACCAATTCCCAAATAAATCATACCAGTCAGGGCTTTGTCAAGCCTGACCTTAAAAACCTCTAAGGAAGGAGATTCCACCACCTCCCTAGGTAACCCATTCCAGTGCTTCACCACCCTCCTAGTGAAAAAGTTTTTCCTAATATCCAACCTAAACCTCCCCCACTGCAACTTGAGACCATTACTCCTTGTTCTGTCATCTGGTACCACTGAGAACAGTCTAGATCCATCCTCTTTGGAACCCCCTTTCAGGTAGTTGAAAGCAGCTATCAAATCCCCCCTCATTCTTCTCTTCTGCAGACTAAACAATCCCAGTTCCCTCAGCCTCTCCTCATAACTCATGTGCTCCAGCCCCCTAATCATTTTTGTTGCCCTCCGCTGGACTCTTTCCAATTTTTCCACATCCTTCTTGTAGTGTGGGGCCCAAAACTGGACACAGTACTCCAGGTGAGGCCTCACCAATGTCGAATAGAGGGGAACGATCACGTCCCTCGATCTGCTGGCAATGCCCCTACTTATACAGCCCAAAATGCCGTTAGCCTTCTTGGCAACAAGGGCACACTGTTGACTCATATCCAGCTTCTCGTCCACCGTAACCCCTAGGTCCTTTTCTGCAGAACTGCTGCCTAGCCACTCGGTCCCTAGTCTGTAACAGTGCATGGGATTCTTCCGTCCTAAGTGCAGGACTCTGCACTTGTCCTTGTTGAACCTCATCAGGTTTCTTTTGGCCCAATCCTCTAATTTGTCTAGGTCCCTCTGTATCCTATCCCTACCCTCCAGCGTATCTACCACTCCTCCCAGTTTAGTGTCATCTGCAAATTTGCTGAGAGTGCAGTCCACGCCATCCTCCAGATCATTAATGAAGATATTGAACAAAACCGGCCCCAGGACCGACCCTTGGGGCACTCCACTTGAAACCGGCTGCCAACTAGACATGGAGCCGTTGATCACTACCCGTTGAGCCCGACGATCTAGCCAGCTTTCTATCCACCTTATAGTCCATTCATCCAGCCCATACTTCTTTAACTTGCCGGCAAGAATACTATGGGAGACCGTATCAAAAGCTTTGCTAAAGTCAAGGAATAACACATCCACAGCTTTCCCCTCATCCACAGACCCAGTTATCTCCTCATAGAAGGCAATTAGGTTAGTCAGGCATGACTTGCCCTTGGTGAATCCATGCTGACTGTTCCTGATCACTTTCCTCTCCTCTAAGTGCTTCAGAATTGATTCCTTCAGGACCTGCTCCATGATTTTTCCAGGGACTGAGGTGAGGCTGACTGGCCTGTAGTTCCCCGGATCCTCCTCCTTTCCTTTTTTAAAGATGGACACTACATTAGCCTTTTTCAATCTTTCGGGACCTCCCCCGATTGCTATGAATTTTCAAAGATAATGGCCAATGGCCCTGCAATCACATCCGCCAACTCCTTTAGCACCCTCGGATGCAGCGCATCCGGCCCCATGGACTTATAGAATCATAGAATCATAGAATATCAGAGTTGGAAGGGACCTCAGTGGTCATCTAGTCCAACCCCCTGCTCAAAGCAGGACCTAATCCCAACTAAATCATCACAGCCAGGGCTTTGTCAAGCCTGACCTTAAAAACCTCTAAGGAAGGAGATTCCACCACCTCCCTAGGTAACCCATTCCAGTGCTTCACCACCCTCCTAGTGAAAAAGTTTTTCCTAATATCCAATCTAAACCTCCCCCACTGCAACTTGAGACCATTACTCCTTGTTCTGTCATCTGGTACCACTGTGAACAGTCTAGATCCATCCTCTTTGGAACCCCCTTTCAGGTAGTTGAAAGCAGCTATCAAATCCCCCCTCATTCTTCTCTTCTGCAGACTAAACAATCCCAGTTCCCTCAGCCTCTCCTCATAACTCATGTGCTCCAGCCCCCTAATCATTTTTGTTGCCCTCCGCTGGACTCTTTCCAATTTTTCCACATCCTTCTTGTAGTGTGGGGCCCAAAACTGGACACAGTACTCCAGGTGAGGCCTCACCAATGTCGAATAGAGGGGAACGATCACGTCCCTCGATCTGCTGGCAATGCCCCTACTTATACAGCCCAAAATGCCGTTAGCCTTCTTGGCAACAAGGGCACACTGTTGACTCATATCCAGCTTCTCGTCCACCGTAACCCCTAGGTCCTTTTCTGCAGAACTGCTGCCTAGCCACTCGGTCCCTAGTCTGTAACAGTGCATGGGATTCTTCCGTCCTAAGTGCAGGACTCTGCACTTGTCCTTGTTGAACCTCATCAGGTTTCTTTTGGCNTTTCCATCCCAGACACACCACACAATCCATCGTCTACAGACAAGCGCTGAGGTATAACTGCATTTGCTCCAACCCCTCAGACGGAGACCAACACCTACAAGATCTTCGCCAAGCATTCTCAAAACTATGATACCCGCACGAGGAAATAAGGAAACAAATCAACAGAGCCAGACGTGTACCCAGAAGCCTCCTGCTGCAAGACAAGCCCAAGAAAGAAACCAACAGAACTCCACTGGCCATCACCTACAGTCCTCAGCTAAAATCTCCCCAACGCATCATCAGTGATTTACAACCCATCCTGGACAATGATCCCTTGCTTTCACAGACCTTGGGAGGCAGGCCAGTCCTTGCCCACAGACAACCCGCCAACCTTAAGCATATTCTCACCAACAACCACACACCGCACCATAGTAACTCTAACTCAGAAACCAATCCATGCAACAAACCTCGATGCCAACTCTGCCCACATATTTACACCAGCGACACCATCACAGGACCTAACCAGATCTGCCACAACATTACCGGTTCATTCACCTGCATGTCCACCAATGTTATATATGCCATCATGTGCCAGCAATGCCCCTCTGCTTTGTACATCGGCCAAACTGGACAATCCCTACATAAAAGGATTAATGGACACAAGTCAGATATTAGGAATGGCAATATACAAAAACCTGTAGGAGAACACTTCAACCTCCCTGGACACACAATAGCAGATTTAAAGGTAGCCATCCTGCAGCAAAAAAACTTCAGGACCAGACTCTAAAGAGAAACTGCTGAACTTCAGTTCATTAGCAAATTTGACACCATCAGCTCAGGATTAAACAAAGACTATGAATGGCTAGCCAACTACAAAAGCAGTTTCTCCTCCCTTGGTTTTCACACCTCAACTGCTAGAAGAGGGCCTAATCCTCCCTGATTGAACTGACCTCGTTATCTCCAGACTGATTCTGGCCTGAATATTTATACCTGCCTCTGGAAATTTCCACCACATGCGTCTGACGAAGTGGGTATTCACCCACAAAAGCTTATGCTCCAATACGTCTGTTAGTCTATAAGGTGCCACAGGACTCTTTGTTGCTTTTGACATTACCCTTGTTGCTCACACTTCTAAACTTAATCCAGAGACTCTCAGGTTTTTCTGCAGTTTCATACTGGAGCTCTGAGCAGTCATACTGCTCTCTTACATACAATGCAAGTCCTCCACCTTTTCTGCCCTGCCAATCCTTCCTGAACAGTTTATATCCATCCATGACAGTGCTCCAGTCATGTGAGTTATCCCACTAAGTCTCTGTTATTCCAATCACATCATAGTTCCTTGACTGTGCCAGGATTTCCAGTTCTCCCTGCTTTTTTCCCAGGCTTCTTGTATAGGCACTTAAGATAACTCGCTGATCGTCCTGCTTTCTCAGTATCAGGCAGGAGTCCTCCCCTCTTGTGCTCTCCTGCTCGTGCTTCCTCCCGGTATCCCATTTCCCCACTTACTTCAGGGCTTTGGTCTCCTTCCCCCGGTGAACCTAGTTTAAAGCCCTCCTCACTAGGTTAGCCAGCCCGCTTGCGAAGATGTTCTTCCCTCTGTTCGTTAGGTGGAGCCCGTCTCTGCCTAGCACTCCTCCTTCTCGGAACACCATCCCATGGTCGAAGAATCCAGTGATAATTTTAGGTCGTTGATAAAAATGTACATTTCCCAGACCTGAAGAAGAGCTCTGTGTCAGCTCGCGAGCTTGCAAGCTTCACTCTATCCCCACAGAAGTTGGTCCAATAAAAGACAAAGTAGGTGAGGTAATATCTATCAAGTTAGTTTGACAAGATCTATTTTCCATTAGCCCATGTCGATTTGCATTAATTCCATGACCTTCCTTTAGTTCTTTATTAATCGAGTTCCGTGTCAGTCTCTCCATTACCTTGCCCATGGTCAATGTCAAGCTGACAGGCCTGTTATTACTCGGATCATCCCGTTTACTCGTTTTAAATATTGGTACAACGTTAGCTTTCTTCCAGTCTCCTGGAACTTCCCCAGAGCATTGAAAATCCACACTAATGGTCCAGCGAGCTCCTCAGCCAACTCAGAGAGTCCCTGTGAGGATGTTTATGCAGCAGCTTCTGCTAGCACTGCGTTCTGTGCTTGGCTTTTGTTCCGCACCCAGCCAGCACTTCCAGCAACACGGGAGCCCATGGAGCCGTTCTGGGAGGGACGCCACAGGAGTCCTGGCTCAGCAGGGAAGATGCCATGTACTGAATTAACAACACCACTGCCTGCAACTCCTGGTTCCCCTTTGGAGTGTTCCTTTCCAGCAAATGCTCAGACTCGGGCCTGCTTAGCTTGGGAGCTCCCAAGCGCTCAGGTGAAGGTGGGGTGGCTGCTGTGCCTTACACCCCCGGGAGTGTGACTAGGTAGAAAGGGACATTCCTTCCTGTTCCCGGCAGGGATTGCAGGTCTGCACATATCACCTCCTCACCCACCTGCCCCTCTCCCTGACAGCGTTACTTCCCGAGGACGCTGGGGGAGATTGGCAAGGGCAGCTGAGCAGCCAGCCCCCTTGGACAGTCAATGACACCTAGCTGCATGTTGTGCCTTTGAAAATCTCCCCCAGGCTTTAGCAGGAGCAATTGTGGAGATTGGGGTCTCACGGCTCCTTTATAACCTTAGCTCCACAGGGGCAGGGGCAGTGAGGGTGCTCATGTGCATCCTCTGAAGTGCCACCAGACTGAGGGATCTGCAGAGGCAAGATACTTGCCGAGCTGCAGTGACTGGTGACTTTCAAACCCTTTCACTCCCTATCCCTGTGTCACTACAGGAGCCACGCAAACCGTGGGTGACACACCTGGAAAACAGGTGACCCCCCCCGGGCTTGGGTCTGAAAGTGAAAGTCACCTGTGCTCAGTGAGGGGCTTGCTGTGGTGCTGGGAAACTCTGGATGAGCCGTGGGAAGTTTGAGGGCTTGCTAGGATCCTTCCTCCCCACATGCACTGTCCCCCCATTGCAGGAGGGTGAGGAGTAGAGCAGAGCAAAAAGTGGAATTTCCTTCCCACGGGAAACTGACATTTCAACAGTTGTTTTCGTTGTGAAACAGGACAAAAGACTGAAATTTTCCATAGAATGGAAGTTCCAAAAATGCCTCACTTTGACGTTATTGACCCAAATTCAACATTTCAATATTCCCCAAATCAAAGTGTTTCATCTCTTTTTGCTGAAAAGACTCAAAACTACTTGTTTTGAATCATTTCAATATTAAGCTGCATTTCCGTAGGGTGCCATAGAGTTGTCGTCTGGGAACCTAACGTCCCCATTCTCCCTTATGGGCCAAGCTCCCTACCGGGACTATATCTCTCATCTCTCAGAGGCAAATCCACATTGCATTATGGGAAGTGAAGTCCTCCAAGGAGCCACGCCTATGTGAGAAAATGGGCTCTGGAAAAAACGAAATATTCTGATTCAAATCAAATTAGAAAATCGGTCTGATGAAAAATTCCCGAGCAGCTCTATTAATGAGAATGATGAAGGCCCTGGAAAAACTCTCCTATGAAAAGAGATTGAAAAGACTGTATCTGTTACCTTTGAGAGGAGAGTGATAAGAGGGGATGTGATATAACTATGTAAATTACTGACTGGCATAGAGAAGATAAGGTGGAGTTTCTGTTCTCTCTGTCTCCTAACACAAGAACAAAGGGAGGTTCTGTGAAATTCAGAATTGACCAAAGGAAATATTTTTATGTACTCTCCACAAAAATATTTCCTTTGGTCAATTCTGAATTTCACAGAACCTCCCTTTGTTCTTGCGTTAGGAGACAGAGAGAACAGAACCTGTGGAACTCATTGCCACCGGATGTCATTGAGGCCCAACACTTAGCAGTAGTAGACTCTGATATGAGCAAGACATTCTAGTGTTATAATAGTAAATATTAAAAATGTAATTCAGAGCTTTGGAAGGTGGAGCCCTTTGGTCAGAGTTGATATAGAAGTGGAGAGTGGTTCCAATCCCCAGGAAAGCCCCTGTCTGCAGCATCTGGTTCTGCTGCTGTTGGAGGCTGGATTAGATGGAGTCATGTCTAATCCAGTCTGGCAATTCCTATTTCCCTCCCCTGGGTGTGCCCCGGGACTCCCACTATTAGGCGACGCTCTCTGTGTGGGACGGGGGAGCAGTGGCTAGACAGCTGTGCAGGCCAAGCCCTAGTGTAGCTGCAGTTATACCAGCAAAGCAGGGCTTGTGCGGCAGAGCTGATTTTGCACACCGAACCGGTGTCAGCTAGAGCAACCAAAGCACCCTTTATGCTGGAGTAACTGCGCCAACGCTAGGGGAGTTTCGCTGCACCAGCCATACCAGGAAATGCCAGTGTAGCCAGGCTGGAGTCTGGAGTTAGACACCTAACGTCAGGTGTCTGTATTTGGACGTCAGCCACAGTGTGCTGGTAGATACCATTCTGCCATTCTGTGCTCAGCTTGAGCTCGCGAGACGGCTTGACCGTCCACTGACTGGAGAGGCCTCTGGAACCAGCCAGGAGGGTTCTGGCACAGGTATGGAAGCTGGTTTGCTGAAAAGCAGTGCTGGCCAGGAGGCTGAGGTTATCCCTGTCGTTTTAAATTGTTTCCTCTCCTTTCAGTTCTCTGGATCCAGGGCCCCATGTGAGAAAAACATTCACTGCATACCTGGAGCTTCGCCGCAAACACATGGTACTGGCTTAGTAAATTGGAGCTTATTCTGAAGATGCAAATGGAGTATAACTAGCATGTTCCCAAAACATTTCACTCCGGTCAGTACAAACGAGCTTTCACACTGCAGAACTGGAACCAGTACGAAACCATTCTTTAGTTTGCATAGATCCCCAGATGAAAGCTTTGCTTAATGGTTTCTAGTGTAAGCAGACTCCCTTCGAGATGCCTGGATGGACTCCTGTGGGATTGAGATTTGGAGGGGGGAGGGAACTCTTCAAGTGACTCACATGCAGGGATGAAAGTGGGCTGGTATGGGCTGGGACGGCGTAACAGTAAGAAGCTGGTACCAGCCAGTATGCAGCCGGCAGCGCTTTAACGTCGCTGCCCCTTTTGCCCCCCCCCCCGCCGCGGCAAAGGACCCTCCTTAAAGTGCTGCCGTGGCAGCGCTTTAACGTTGCTGCCCCTCCCTTCGGCAGCCCCAGGCCCATTTAAATTGCTGTCGGAGCCCCAAAATCCCAGAGCTGGGCCCCCGTACCAGTAAGAATTTAACATTACTTTCACCCCTGCTCACATGTATTCATTTGTGGACAGCAGTGTCAGCTTTTGCAGATGTCTTTGCCTGGAGCTAGAGCGGGAGTTCTGGTGCAGCATTTCATCCTTAACCTAGCAAATAGGGCATCTCTTAGAATCATAGACTGTCAGGGTTGGAAGGGACCTCAGGAGGTATCTAGTCCAACCTCCTGCTCAAAGCAGGACCAATCCCCAGACAGATTTTTGCCCCAGATCCCTAAATGGCCCCCTCAAGGGTTGAACTCCAAACTCTGGATTTAGCAGGCTAATACTCAAACCACTGAGCTATCCCTGCCCCCTCTTCCTAATGCACAGGGATCTGTAAGGACAGGTGTCCTTGCCCTTTTGTGCCATGGGCTGCATTTTATTAGCACTACACTCCTCTCTGGAATTAGGCTTTCTATTGTATTTTAATGGCTATGTCTGTTTATTTGTGGAAATACAATAAAGTATTAATTATTTAAAAAGCCCTTTCCGCACAGTCCAGAAAGGCAAAAGTGAGATTTAGTTACACATGGGGGCTGCATTCACCTTCTCCTCGAAACAGAAACCCCAAGGACTGCCTGATGTGTCAGGGTGTCTCCTTATGTGGGAGGACTACGTATGCAGCAAAAGGCTCTGTCTGTTTCCCTAGCGAGCGTGGGGTAGCTTTCCTGTGGCCCTGCTGACAAGATGCTGCCCTCTTACTGTGCACAGGGCAATCTGTCTCAAGCTAAGATTATAAGAAGTCAGTTCGATGGCCATTGTCCCTGGATCTACCGTAGCAATGGCGCTGTGTATGGAAGGTGCCTGGTTACAGGATATATTCAGTGACTCCATCGAGTTAGATTTTAGGGAGGTGGCTCAGGATTGGGCCCAGCTTTAAAAATCCTATTTAGAAGAGGTGAGAGGATGGGGACTGAGGCTACAATTCCCACATACCGCCTGTGGGGTGATGGGCGGGGAGAGGGAGGGCTGGAGGCAAGGTCTGCTAGAGATGCCAGTGTAGAGCATCTGTTGTAGGGTTTCCTACAACAGTCTTGTCTGTGCCTGCGTAGCTCTGCTCCCTGAAACCAACAGCCTCTGGACCCCCAAGCACTGACTTCCAGGTCTCCGCAGACTCACCCCCTCTGTTGCGGCTAGTGACAGACACACAGCAAGCCCTGAGTCCTCAGTGCGCTCCCTGCAGCATCCAGCCTCTGTCACTGCCATGCTCAGAAATGACCAGGTAAGCTGTCCCCGAAGAGACAGTGTGCGCACGGCTTGACTGGCACAGCTCAGGATCAGGCCTTCAGAACAACACAGCACTGAGATCTAGTCATAGTCAAACAATCAAAGTTTATTATCAAAGTGAAGTTTAAGAGCTAGTGAGGGAGGCTAACAAGTGGAAACAGAAAGGTCACACGTATAAAATAAAAAGTATAACACACTTCTCAGAGCCTAAACTTAACTTTAACAGGCTCAAATCCTTGTCTAAAGTGATTTCTCACTTGAAGCAAACTCCCCGAGTCACCAAACCCTGTGGCTGGGACCCACCCTTCATGGATGCAAAAAGTGCTGTTCATTTTGCTCCCTCAGTGGTCGATCACAGTCCCTGTAACCAGTTAAGAGTCCAATAACCCTTGGAAGTGCCCTACTAGGCAAAGCTGCCCTGCTGTTCTCTCCCTGCTGCCTTCCTATCCCCCTGTATGTGAATGGGGCTTCCATTGTTCGGCTTCCAATGCTTAATCTCCATCTGACCCTAGGCAGATTGGTGACTATACAGCACTTGTCTGGCAAAACCTGTCTGTCCACCCTACCTTATCAGTACTTACACTCAGGCCATTTTTAAATACCAGCTGTACAGACCCTTTGCAGTGATGATGACAAGCAATATGACGTAAGTTGCTGTTAGACACCTTACATCATATTCTCTATGGATAAATACTCTGAAAGCACCATGCTAGGTGTACTGAGTTTGTCAGGCCTCTGAGGAGGTGCTGACACAGAGTAGTGAACCTTTTGCCAGCTGGCTCTGCTCACTTGTGCTCTGCTCATTCGAGGACAGAGGCCTTATCCTGGGCTGACTCCAAGCGCTGGTGTCTCAGCAGGCTCTCTGGGGGACTGAGCGGAAACCGGGAGGGCTGCAGAGGAAAAGCTGCCAGTTCCTGGGCCGGGTGCAGAGGCCCAGATGTTGGATGCTGCTAGCACTGAGCCTCATGCTTCTGCATCATATCAGTCCTGTGACGATCCTGCCGAGATAAAGAGAGTGATGTTACCGAACGAGTAAAACTAGCCTAGAAAACACGGCTTTGTGCATCCAGCAAAGAGACCATGCAATCCCAGCCTCCTCAATCCATGGATTTTGTGGGGAGGTGGAGGAGAAATCTCAGATAACCACAGAAAATGGGAAGCTGTGCTCATAAAGTCCCAGTGGGAGCTAATGTTGCAGGGTATTTCCGAGGCAGGGAAAAATAACATCCCTCTGACTTTACATGTGTGCAAATGACCCGAGAAGGGTTAACATTGAAACTTGGCCCATGAGAGCCTTGGAATAAAGTGGAGCCTATAAATGGCCTGTTGGAAAAAGGGCCTCAGATTCCTGGCTCTGGTTTGTATCAGGAAATGATAGAATGCAGGAGCGGAGCCGCCAGAAGGCAAAGAGAGAGGGGGAAAGTATCACAAAGAAAATCAAAAGGTTTTCCACATGGCAGCCCAGCCGGCAGGGCCTGGATTCATTATCCAACAGGAGGCTGTGTTTATAGCAATGTGAGTCACAGCCGGGCCACAGGGCAGAACGCCCTCCAGCCACCCCACAACTGGGACACAGGCAGCTCCAGGAGGCGGGCAAGAGACAAGTCACTCCAGTCCCCAACTCAGCCTGAAATGTGTGCTACAATGGTAGCTCTCAAAAAGACCCAGTCAATGTACCCGTCTCCTGCAGCTCCCATTCCCCAGTGCCGAGGACAGCCCCAATGAGCTATAGGCTATTTCCGTCTAAATAGCCAATCTGTTGTAGAATGCATTTCACCCAGGAAACTCTCTTTTTACTGAGCAACACTAGTACACGTAGAGATGTGACTCAGTGCACTGAGACCACCCTGCAGAGCCAGAGGAGCTGGGATGGGAGGCCCTCTCCTGCTGGGACTGTGCCCTACTCTACACAGCAATATATGTGATGGGAATTAAATTGTGAGTAATCTGAATTACTGCTAAAAAACGGTGCTACCAACCCAAACGCACATCAGAGCTGCTCAGCACACAAACACACCTCACAATCCCACCACATACAGTCACACATCACAGCTCCGCCTCACTGAATCACTCCTCACAATACAGCTATACCAAACATGCCTCACAACCTTGCCATACCTCACAATCCAGCCACACCCAACCACACCTCACA
Source organism: Platysternon megacephalum (assembly GCA_003942145.1). Taxonomy (NCBI): domain Eukaryota; kingdom Metazoa; phylum Chordata; order Testudines; family Platysternidae; genus Platysternon; species Platysternon megacephalum. Next base: position 605,567 of record QXTE01000376.1, read on the forward strand.
ACCCCATCGAACCACACCTCACAACCTAGCCACACCCAACGACACCTCACAATACAGCCATACCCAAATACACCTCACAGCCCTGCCACACCTCACAATCCAGCCATACCCAATCCAACTAGGGTTGCCAACTCTCCCGGTTTGGCCGTGAGTCTCCTGGAATTGGGCTTGATCTCCCAGAGGCTACTGAAGCCAATCCGGGAGATTTTAGGCCGCTAAAAATCCGGCGGTGCAGAGAGGCTAAGGCAGGCTCCCTGCCTGTCCTGGCTCCACACTGCTCCCGGAAGTGGCCAGCATGTCCAACAGCGGCTCCTAGGCTCAGGGGTGGCCAGGGGGTCTCTGCGTGCTGCCCTCGCCCCGAGCTCCAACTCCGCAGCTCCCATTAGCTGGGAACCGCGGTCAATGGGAGCTGCAAGGGCGGTGCCTGCAGGCAGGGAAGTGCACAGAGCTGCCTGGCCACCACTGAGCCTAGGAGCCACTGCTGGACATGCCACCACTTCTGGGAGCTGCCTGAGGTAAACGCTGCCTGGCCGGAGCTTTCACCCTGAACCTTCTCCCACACCCCAGCCCCTGCCCCAGCCCTGACCCCCTCCTGCACCCAAACACCCTCCCAGAGCCCACACCCCATGCCCTCTTCCGCATCCCACCCCTCTGACCCAGCCCTGAGCCCCCTCCCACACCCTAACCCTCTGCCCAAGCCCTGAGCCCCCTCCCACACCCTAACCCTCTGCCCAAGCCCTGAGCCCCCTCCCGCACCCAAACTCCCTTTTGGAGCCCCACCCACACCTCCTTCTCCTTCCTCAGATCTGAGCCCCCTCCCACACCCAAACTCCCTCCAGGAGTCTGTACCCCGCACCACCTCCCACACCCCAACCCCTGCCCCATCCCTGAGCCCCCTCCTGCACCCAAACTCCCTCCCGGAGCCTGTACCCCAAACCCCCTCCCGTACCCCAACCCCCTGCCCCCTCCCAGAGCTCACACCCCACATCCCCTCCCACACCCTAACCCTCTGCCCAAGCCCTGAGCCCCCTCCCACACCCTAACCCTCTGCCCAAGCCCTGAGCCCCCTCCCGCACCCAAACTCCCTCCAGGAGTCTGCACCCGGCACCACCTCCCACACCCCAACCACCCGCCCCAACCCAGAGCCCGCACCCAAACTCCCTCCCAGAGCCTGCACCCCTCCCCCCCTCTCACACCCCAACCCCCTGCCCCAGCCTGGAGAAAGTGAGTGAGGGTGGGGGAGAGCGAGTGTGTTTTTGCAGAGGCCCAGCTGGGGGGTCTCATGCCATGCAGTGAGGTCGTTAAAAAACCCGGCATATGCAGCATACTGGAGACGTTTGTTTTATAGGGTGATGATGGCAGTATGTCAGTTTGGGCATTCTCTTTGGCAATTTCTTTACATGGCAGATTACTCTTTTGAGGAGAATCAAGCCTTACATTGAGAGCATGCGTCTGACGAAGTGGGTATTCACCCACGAAAGCTTATGCTCCAATACATCTGTTAGTCTTAAAGGTACCACAGGACTCTCTGTTGCTTTTTACAGATCCAGAAACACGGCTCCCCCTCTGATAATTGAGAGCATACACATTGACACTTTCCCCCATTTTCTCTCCATAATATTGACCCAGTCTGATCCATTCAGGCCTGGAGCTGAAAGCCTGCCTTGTTTTCCCTGTAAACCATCGTAGTGGCAGCTATGCCTATTTGGCTTTTAGGCTTTTTGTAAATGAGAATTTGGGTGTCTGTTTTGATTGTTGCTAAAGTTGGTTTATAAAGTAGTTAGGCTGGATTCTCCTGGAATTCAGGGCAAAGTAAAAGTGAGCTTGAAAGTTGTATTTTTGCAAGCGCAGGCAGCGCCACTGGCTGCTAGGAGAATCTGGAGTCAATTGGTTGTCATAGGAACAGTGGCTATGTGAAGGAATGTGAATCCTGCCTGCTTGGGACAGTTGTTAGTGTTTAAAGATATTTTACTCATTTTGTTCATCTTCTTCTGGAAATTATAAACTGAAATCTGTTTACTGAACAAACATTTTGTACTCTGTCACGCGCACATACACACACACACACACACAAAGTCATGGTATATGAAGAAAATTTTGACTTAATTGGCATCAGAGAGACTTAGTGGGACAACTCCCATGATTGGAGTACCAGCACTGTAGGATACAGCGTGTTCTGAAAGGATCGGTATGGGAAAAAAGGAGAAGGTGTTGCGATATACATCAAGCATGTATACACTTGCTCCGAGGTCCAAGAGGAAGTGAGCAACAGACCTACTGAGAGTCTCTGGGTGAGCATAACAAGGGAAAAGAACAGTAGCGATGTTGTGTTGGGGGGTCTATTATAGACACCAAATCAAGAAAAGGAAGTCATTCTCCAAGCATTTAGTCATTTAGTCATTCTTAGTCATTCGACAAGCAGGTAACAAAGTCAGTTAACACACATGAGCTACTCTTAATGGGGGATTTTAACTTCTCTGATATCTGTTGGAAGAACATTGCAGCAAAACTTGGGAGTCATCCATTTTGGACCTGGTTTGGACCAACAGGGATGAATTAGTTGTGAACGTGAAGGTGGTCGGGAACTTGGGAGGACGTGATTAAACTGTGAGTAATCTGAATTACTGTTAATTATTTACATGTTGTAAGCAAGATACAGTACCAGAAGTAATTCCTAAGAACATATGGACAGTCATACTGGGTCAGACCAAAGGTCCATCTAGCTCAGTATCCCATCTTCCGACAGTGATCAGGGCCTGGCGCTTCAGAGGGAATGAACAGACAGATAATCATCAAGTGATCCATCCCCTGTCGCCCATTCCCAGCTTCTGGCAAACAGAGGCTAGGGACACCATCCCTACCCATCCTGGCTAATAGCCATTGATGGATTTATTCTCCAGAAACTTATCTAGTTCTTTTTTGAACACTGTTATAGTCTTGGCCTTCACAACATCCTCTCGCAAAGAATTCCACAGTTTAACTGGGCGTTGTGTAAAGAAATACTTCCTTTAGTTTGTTTTAAGCCTGCTGCCTATTAATTTCATTTGGTGACCCTTAGTTCTTGTGTTATGAGAAGGAGTAAATAACACTTCCTTATTTACTTTCTCCACACCAGTCATGATTTTATAGACGTCTATCATATCCCCCCTTAGTTGTCTATTTTCCAAGCTGAAAAGTCTCAGTCTTATTAATCTCTCCTCATATGGAAGCTGTTCTATACCCCTAATCATTTTTGTTGCCCTTTTCTGAACCTTTTCCAATCCCAATATATCTTTTTTGAGATGTGGTGACCACATCCGCACGTAGTATTCAAGATGTGGGCGTACCATGGATTTATATAGAGGCAATATGATATTTTCTGTCTTATTACTTATCCCTTTCTTAATGATTCCCAACATTCTGTTAGCTTTTTTGACTGCCTCAGCACATTGAGTGGATGTTTTCAGAGAACTACCCACAATGACTCCAAGATCTCTTTCTTGAGTCAGCTAATTTAGACCCCATCATTTTATATGTATAGTTTGGATTATTTTTTCCAACGTACATTACTTTGCATTTATCAACATTGAATTTAATCCGCATTTTATTGCCCAGTCACCCAGTTTTGTGGGATCCCTTTGTAACTCTTTGCAGTCTGCTTTGTATTTAACTATCTTGAGTAGCTTTATATCATCTGCAAATTTTGCCACTTCACTGTTTTCCCCTTTGTCCAGATCATTTATTAACATGCTGAATAGGACTGGTCCCAGTACAGACCCAGGGGGACACCACTATTTACCTCTCTCCATTCTGAAAATGGACCATTTATTCTTATGATTTGTTTCCTATCTTTTAACTAGTTACTGATCCATGAGAGGACCTTCCCTCTTATCCCATGACAGCTTTCTTTGTTTAAGAGCCTTTGGTGAGAGACCTTGTCAAATGCTTTCTGAAAATCTAAGTACACTATATCCACTGGATCACCGTTGTCCACATGCTTGTTGACCCCCTCAAAGAATTCTAGTAGATTGGTGAGGCATGATTTCCCTTTACAAAAAGCATGTTGACTCTTTCTCAACAAATTGTGTTCATCGATGTGTCTGATAATTATGTTCTTTACTATAGTTTCAACCAATTAGCAGGGTACTGAAGTTAGGCTTACCGGCCTGTAAGTGCCGGGATCACCTCTGGAGCCTTTTTTTTTAAATGTCACATTAGTTATCCTCCAGTTATCTGGTACAGAGGCTGATTTAAGTGATAGGTTACATACCATTGTTAGTAGTTCTGCAATTTCACATTTGAGTTCCTTCAGAACTCTTGGTTGAATACCTCTTGGTTGAATACCATATCCTGGTGACTTATTACTGTTTAGTTTATTAATTTGTTTCAAAACCTCCTCTAATGACACCTCAGTCTGGGACAGTTCCTCAGACTTGTCACCTAAAAAGAATGGCTCCCTCACATCCTCAACCGTGAAGACCGATGCAAAAAAATCATTTATTTTCTCTGCAATAGCCTTATCGTCCTTGAGTGCTCCTTTAGCATCTCGATCGTCCAGTGGCCCCACTGGTTGTTTAGCAGGCTTTCTGCTTCTGATGTACTTTAAAAAGTTTTTGCTTTTGCTTTTTGAGTCTTTGGCTAGCTGTTCTTCAAATTTTTTTTGGCCTTCCTAATTATATTTTTATGCTTCACTTGCCAGAGTTTATGCTCCTTTCTATTTTCCTCAATGGGATTTTGTGATGGGTTGGATCACAGAACCCCCCTTGGGAGCTGCCACCTGATGTGCCCAGACTACTTCTGCCCCTGCTTTCCTGCCTCGTCAGCTTAGGACTCCAGTGCCCTGCCTGGTTTGAGCCAGACTCGCTAGCCTGCTGCAAACCCAGACCCAGGTCTGAATCACGTCCCCTAACAGCTGTAGGCTTGACTGAAAGCAGCTCACAGAAGTGTTCTTGTCTTTAACACTCAGATGCCCAACTCTCAATGGGGCCTAAACCCAAATAAATCCGTTTTACCCGGTATAAAGCTTATACAGGGTAAACTCATAAATTGTTCGCCCTCTATAACACTGATAGAGTGATATGCACAGCTGTGTGCCCATCCAGGTATTAACACATACTCTGAGTTAATTAATAAGTAAAAAGTGATTTTATTAAATACAGAAAGTAGTATTGAAGTGGTTCCAAGTAGTAACAGACAGAACAAAGTAAGTCACCAAGCAAAATATAATAAAACACGCAAATCTATGTCTAATGAAACTGAATACAGATAATCTCACCCTCAGAGATGCTTCAGTAAATTATTTTTCTCAGACTGGACACCTTCCAGGCCTGGGCACAATTCTTTCCCCTGGTACAGCTCTTGTTCCAGCTCAGGTGGTAGCTAGAGGATTCCTCGTGATGGCTCCTCCCTTTGTTCTGTTCCACCCATTTATATATCTTTTGCATAAGGCGGGAATCCTTTGTCCCTCTGGGTTCCCACCCCCCCTTCTCAATGGAAAAGCACCAGGTTAAAGATGGATTCCAGTTCAGGTGACATGTTCACATGTCACTGCAAGACTTCATTACCACTTGCCAGCACACAGGTATACAGGAAGACTCACAGGTAAATACAGCCATCTGCAGACAGTTGTCCTGGTTAATGAGAGTCATCAAGATTCCATTACATCCGAAGAAGTGGGTATTCACCCACGAAAGCTCATGCTGCAAAACGTCTGTTAGTCTATAAGGTGCCACAGGATTCTTTGCTGCTTTTACAGATCCAGACTAACACGGCTACCCCGCTGATAATCAAGATTCCAGACCACCATTAATGGCCCCCACTTTGCATAATTACAATAGGCCCTCAGAGTTATATTTTATATTTCTAGTTTTAGCTACAAGAGTGGTACATTTATACAAATAGGATGATCACACTCAGTAGATTATAAGCTTTGTAATGATACCTTACAAGAGACCTTTTGCATGAAGCATATTCCAGTTACATTATATTCACTCATTAGCATATTTTTATAAAATCATATAGCCTGCATAACGTCACATTACACTTCACTTGCCAGAGTTTATGCTCCTTTCTATTTTCCTCAATAGGATTTAACTTCCACTTTTTAAAGGATGCCTTTTTGCCTCTCACTGCTTCTTTTACTTAGCCACAGTGATACATTTTTGGTCCTCTTACTAGTTTTTTAAATTTGGGGTATACATTTAAATTGAGCCTCTATTATAGTGTCTTTAAAAAGTTTCCATGCTACTTGCAGGGATTTCACTTTTGACACTGTCCCCTTTAATTTCTATTTACCCTTTCTGAAATTAAATGCTACCATGGTGGCTTTACTCCTCGCTGATTAGGCCCCAACTGTAGTATTGTGTTCAGTTCTGGGTGTCAGATTTCAGGAAAGATGTGGACAAATTGGAGAAAGTCCAGAGAAGGGCAACAAAAATGATAAAATGTATAGAAAACATGACCTGTGAGGGAATGTTGAAAAAACTAGGTTTCTTTAGTCTGGAAAAGAGAAGACTGAGAGGGGACATGATAACAGTTTTCAAGTACATAAAAGGTTGTTACAAGAAGGAGGGAGAAAATTTTTTCTTGTGAACCTCTGAGGATAGGACAAGAAGCAATGGGCTTAAATTGCAGCAAGGGAGGTTTAGACTGGACATTAGGAAAAACTTCCTAACCATCAGGGTAGTTAAGCACTGGAATAAATTGCCCAGGGAGGTTGTGGAATCTCCATCAGTGGAGATTTTTAAGAGCAGGTTAGACAAACACCTGTCAGGGATGGTCTAGATAATACTTAGTCCTGCCCTGAGTGCAGGGGACTGGACTAGGTGACCGCTCGAGGTCCCCTCCAGTCAGATGAGTCTATGAGGCTATGATTCTATGATCTGATAGAATTTAAGACCCTAAGGGAAGGAGGACATGAGAACAGCAAAACAAGGACACTGGACTTCAGAAAGGCAGATTTCAGCTGACTCAGAGAAATGGTAGGCAAGCTCCCATGGTAAAAACAGTTAGGAAGAAAAGGAGTCAAAGGGGGCTGGCAGTTCTTAAAAGATGTAATAGTAAAGGCTCAACATCAAGCTATTCCAATGCCAAGGAAAGATAAGAAGAGCCACAGGAGGCCACTGTGGCTGCACAAGGAGCTTTTTAGCTATGTAAAACCCAAAAGGGATCCATACAGGACATAGGTGCCGACTCCATGGGTGCTCCGGGGCAGGAGCACCCACAGGGAAAAAGTGGTGGGTGCTGAGCACCCACTGGCAATCCCCCTATCAGCTCCCCTCTTCCCCCCAGCGCCTCCTGCCTGCGTGCCCTGCCGATCAGTGCTTCCCCCTCTCTCCCTGCACCTCCCACCCGCTGCTATCAGCTGATTCGCCATGTGCAGAAGTCTATGAGGGGGGGAAGGAGGGAGGAGCCAGGGTGCGGCGTGCTTGGGGGAGGGGGTGGAACGGGATGGGAAGAGGTGGAATAGGGGTGAAGCAAGGTCGGGAACAGGCGGGATGGGGTGGGGGCTTGGGAGCAGGGGTGGGGTGGGAAGAGGCAGAGCAGGGGCGGGGCCTTGGGGAAAGGGGTGGGGTGGGGATGGGGCCTGGGGCAGAGCTGGGGGTCGATCACTCCCCTGGCACATTGGAAAGTCGGCGCCTGTGATACAGGAAATGAAAAGGAAGTACATAGCATGAGAGTGTAGGACAAAATCAGGCAAGCCAAGGCAAAGAATGAGTTACAGCTGGTAAGAAATGTTGGAGACAATACGAAGGGTTTCTTCAAATAGGTCAGACAAAAAAGGAAGATCAGGGATGGTGTGTGTCTGCTGCTCAATGGAGAAGGTGAGCTGATAATGGAAGATGATAAGAAGGCAGAGCTGCTTAATGCCTATTTTGCTTCTGTAAGCAGAGTCAGGATGAGCTCTACCCTGACATCTGGTGGTGAATTATGGGGAGTGTGGAAAAGAACTTCAGGGGCTGATCTCATTTGCATAGGCACGCCCACCCTGCCTAGCGTGAGCCCCAGCAGCCCAAAATGGTCACTTTGGCGGCTGTGGGATCCCCAGTTTCTCTGTTATTGGGGCAGGAGGAATAAAGTGTTGTTACCCTGAGTTACCCTGATTATGTGAATCAAGGACAATGACACTGTTTTATGACAGAGGGTCTCACCATCACCTAAGTGACACTCACTAGACAAGGGACATGGGTTCCAAAACCCAGTGAGGGGAGAGAGGTTGGAGGCAGGTATTGGTACCTGGTGGTGTGGGGCCTGTTGGTGAGCCTGATACACCCATTGCACTGCCTCCTCTCTCCAGTGTTGAAAGTCAGACCTAACCTTGCTTCCATGAGGAGTCTAATTACAGGCTGCTGAGCTGAAATCACTTTGGGGCTGATGGTGCACCAGCACTGGGGCTCCCCTACTACAAGCTGAAATCACTAAGAGCTGAAATCACTAAAGAGCTAAAGTTACTAAGATCACTGAGTGCTGTGTTAACTAGTTGGGGAGCCTGAAGCTATCGTGCTAAGCGGCGAGCGGAGCAGTTTGCAGGACGGCTGGTGGAGCGGCTGGCAGAGCGGAGCAGTTGGTGGGACGGTTGGAGCGGCCCACAGAGTGGCGAGCTGAGCCATTCTACAGGGACGGCTGGAGCAGCTCACAGGACGGTGAGCGGAGCTGACCCGTGTTGTGGGCACAGCTGGAGCAGCTCACAGGACGGTGAGCGGAGCTGACCCGTGTTGTGGGCACAGCTGGAGCAGCTCACGGGACGGCGAGCGGAGCGGAGCAGTTTGCGGGGACGGCTGGAGGAGCAGAGCGGAGCGGCTGGTAGAGCGGAGCAGTTCGTGGGACGGCAGGAGCGGCTCACGGGTCGGCTGGTGGAGGTAGAGCGGCTGGTGGTGAAGGCTGCAGCGGAACCCCACGGAAGGCAGACAGACAGGCAGGCAGTCAGCCTTGGACCACGTAAGGTGCCCCTTAACACCCTGCGTGCCCCTTTCTTCCCCCCCCCCATTTCTGCCTAGGCTGGGGGGGTGTAACACCCTGCAGATAAACCTTTGAACTCTGGGGCTGCGCTGACCAGGGAAAGAGACTTTTGGGGTGTTGGACTTTGGGGACTTTGGGTGATTCTTGGGTTGCTGGACTCAAGAGATTCTTGGGGCGTTGGACTTTGGGGACTTTGGGTGATTCTTGGGTTGCTGGATTCAAGAACCAAAGGGAAAGGACACGGCTCAATTTGCTGGGGTGGGTCCTCGCTCATGGTTTGGTCTATGAACTCTAGTGTGGTGTTTTCCCAATTTAATGCTGATGTCGTTTACCTCATGTTATTAAACATTTGCTGCTACACCGAGACTCTGTGCTTGCGAGAGGGGAAGTATTGCCTCTTCGAGGCGCCCAGGGGTTGTGTGTAAGATTTTCCCAGGTCACTGGGTGGGGGCTCGAGCTGGTTTCGTGTTACGTTTTGGGAGGGGACCCCTATGTACTGGACCCGGCCCTTGCTGCTATCAACTCGGCCTGGCAGAAGGGTTACACTTCAGTCTTCTCACAATAACGTGACTGAACGACTAGCGAAGATACCATAGACAATAAAGAGGAAGGGATGCAGGGCGGAATAAGTAACGAACACGTCAGAGATCTTCCAACCAATTTAAATGAATTCAAGTGAGCAGGGCGGGATGCCATTCACCCCAGCCTCACTCAGTTTGAGTGTCAGGACCGACAGGGCATAACCACATGAAAGGGAACAGCAAGGCGCTTGTGTCCCCCTCCTCCTCCCGCCCCCAGGACTGACTGTGAGATGGGAACGCCCCAGGTGTGCTCACTTGCTGATTTGTAACCGCATGGCATCGCAGGCCTCTGCTTCTACTACACGCATGGCTCTAGCTACAAATAGGTTGCACCCCCAAAGGAGCCTGCCTCGTCCCTCTGCCCCTCCCACCAGCCTCAGCCCCGAGGCTGCTCCACACGGCTCCCCTGGGCAGGGCTGGCTAGCAAGCTCTTCCCGGGTGTGACTCTTAAGCAGCTCGCCCTCACCACCAGCAGGGCACAGAGTGCCTTAAATGACCCACTCCCAGCTGCTGGAGGAGCAGGGCTCCGAGCGGAGGGAGGGCAGATCAGGCTGCCTGTGCGCCTTCTGCTGGATTATTTCCCTTACAGCAGCACCCGGGGCCCTAGTCAGGGATCAGGGCCCCCCTGTGCTAAGTGCTGGCCAAACAAGAACCAGGAATTTCTTCCCAAGCTGCCCCCTGGCCTGCAGCAGGCAGTGCAGTGTGTAGCCCAGAACGGACCGGCTCTGTTGCAAGGGGATTAGCCCTATTAACACAGCCATCCTTGAGGCTACCCAAGCAAACTGCTCAGAGTGGGGGAGCACAGCGTGTGAGAGCAGGAAGTAGAGAGGCGAATGAAGGGGAAAGGGAGGCCCTGTCCTTGCAGCCGTCCTTGGCGTTTATTGGTGGGGCCCTAACATTGGTGGCGGGTACCATAGGCGGGGGGAGGCTGTGCCTCCCCAAACAGCCAGGCGTGGCCCCCCCCAGGCTCCCCCCTTCCTGCCTGCACCGCGTGTGGCAGTGTGCAGCTCCAGTCCCCCTGGGTGGTGGCCTGGCTCCGGAGCTGGGGGGGGGCTATCCTGGGGCAGGGGACAGTGGCTGTGGTGAGGAGGGGCTCTGGGCTCCAGCGGGGGGGGGGGGGCGTGGAAGGGGCGAGGCCTCGGGCAGAAGGGGCGGGGTTGGGGGCTAGCTTCCCCGAGCCTGCAGTTCACGTGCCGCCCATGGGCCCTCATGTGCAAAGTGAAACAGGCTTTGCTCACTGGCTAGCTGGGTACAGTTAAAGAAAAGGGACATAATGAATGTGCTGCATTGACTCATGATCCATCTGCAGGATGGAGCTCAGTGTGTGAAAGGCATTACCACGGGCGACCCTCCCAGAGCTGTTCCTCTAGTGGAGACCTGCGACCAGAACACCTTTATCAAGCCGGTCAGGCTGGGAAGACAGGCGTGGGCCAGTATTTTCTGGAGCGAGTATCCATCTCGGCTATGAGGGGGAAGGTGCCTGGACAGCCTCCTCACAATGCATGGGCCAGCGTCAGTCAGGATTGGCCCCGGCACTGGACTCTACTGGGGAGAAGGCCATGGTGCAGAAAGCAGCGGCTGGTGCTGCACGAGGAAATGGTGTAGCCAAGGCACCTGAGCCGATTCCATGCAGCACCTCAGCACCTCCTGCTGGAGGGCACCCTACCACACTGTAACTCAGACCTGCCCCGCCCCGGCAAACACTGAGGCAGGCGGTGGCAGTGACCTGGGGGGGCAGCAGAGTTGCCAGGCGTCCGGTTTTGGACCAGAACACCCAGTCGAAAAGGGACCCTCGTGGCTCCGGTCAGACCGGGCCATTAAAAGTCCAGTCGGTGGCGCAGTGGGGCTAAGGCAGGCTCCCTGCCTGCCCTGGCTCTGCGCAGCTCCCCAGAAGCAGCCAGCATGTCTCTGCGGCCCTAAGGCACAGGGGCAATCAGGGAAACTCGGCGCGCTGCCCCCACCCCCAGCGCGGGCAGCGCGCACAGCACAGAGCCGCCTGGCTGTGCCTCCGCCTAGAGGCCAGACACAGCTGCCACTTCTGGGAGCAGTGCGGAGCCAGGGCAGGCAGGGAGCCTGCCTTAGTCCCACTGCGCCGCTGGCCGGGAGCTGCCTGAGGTAAGTGCCATCTGGCCAGAGCCTGCACTGCAACCCCCTGCCACAGGTCCGAACCCCCTCCAAACTCCCTCCCAGAGCTCACATCCCCTCCTGCACCCCAATAACCTACCCTAGCCCTGAGCCCCCTCCCGCACTCCAAACCCCGTGCCCCCAGACCGGAGCCCCCTCCTGCACCCCAAATCCCTCATCCCTGGTCTCACCCCAGAGCTGCATCCCCCGCCTGAGTCCTCACCCCGGAGGGGTTCGGAGTACGGGAGGGTGTGTGGGCTCTGGCTGGGGATGTGGGCTCTGGGGTGGGGCCTGGGATGAGGAGTTTGGGGAGCAGGAGGGGGCTCAGGGCTGCGGCAGGGCATTGGGGTGTTGGGGGTTTGTGGGGGCGCGGGCTCCAGGAAGGAGTTTGGGTGTGGGAGGGGACTCTGGGCTGGGCAGGGGGTTGGGGTGTGGGAGAGGGTTCGGTGGGTGTGGTTCAGGCAGCGCTTATCGCGGCTCCCAGGAAGTGGCTGCCAGGTCCCCGCAGTGCAACCCCTAAGCGCATGGGCGGCTAGCGAGGCTTATGTGCTGCCCTCGCGCTCACAGGCACCACGCCTGCAGCTCCCATTGGTCATGGTTCCTGGCCAATGGGAGCTGCGGAGCCAGCACTAGGGGCGGGGGCAACATGCGGAGCTTCCCTGGCTACCCATGCACCTAGGGGCCACAAGGACCTGGCGGCCACTTCCAGGAGCCACACGGAGCTAGGGCAGGCAGGGAGCCTGCCTTAGCCCCGGGACACCGCTGTGCCGCCAATCTGACTTTTAACGGCCTGGTTGGTGTTGCCGACCGGCGCCGCCAGGGTCCCTTTTCGACCAGGCGTTCCGGTAGAAAACTGTACACCTGGCAACCCTATCCAGAGCCCGCACCCCCAGCCAGAGCCTGCATCCCCTCCCGCACCTCAACCCCCTGCCCAGCCCAGTGAAAGTGAGTGAGAGCGAGCAATGGAGGGAGTGGGGGCGGGGCCTCAGAGAAGGGGCGGGGCCTCGGGGAAGGGATGGATCAAGGGTATTTGGTTTTGTGCAATTAATAAGTTGGCAACCCTAGGGGGCAGGCTGGGGAATGGAGGGGTCAGGTACCGCAGCGTTGATGAGTCCTGCCCCCAGCGCGCGTGCCTGTGCTGTCAGCGTGTATCCATGCACCTCCTGTGACAGCCATGCAGGAGCCATGCGGGAGGAGCAGCCTGTCCCTAACGAGCTCATCAGCCCTGCACCATCCACAGCTTTGTCGCCTACCCCAGAGTCACACGGACAATACCTGCTGGTCTCCCCGCTCCCCCGTTGTAAAACCAGAGCCAATCGGGCTTCTGCCCTGGTCTCTGGGTCCGCCCTCCATGGGTGCAGAGCTGACCGCGCTCCCCAGGCTGGCAGCAGGCCTCGTGACCCTCCCAGAGGCCTGAGGGTTTCCTAATGTACCCACCATTTCACACGAGCCCCCGTCCTTCAGCACTCACCCAGGGACACAGGGTCAGGCCCTCCGCTTGTATCAATGAGCCAGGAAAACGCTGCCCGCTCACACTGGCATGGGGTCTGGCCAGCTCTCTGGGGTGTCTGTGGCTTTGGCGTTTCACTGGCACCTCATCAGGGGTGCCAAAAGAGGGGGGCCCCGGGGGGCATGCCCCCCCTTTTTACTGGCTGAAAGGGTTCGTGGCGGGGGTCTTGGGCGGAAGGGGTGGCGTGTGGGCGGGGCCACGAGGGAAAGGTACAGCAAGCGGGGTGGGGCCATGGTTTGGGCGCCGGTGGCCCCCCCTCACTTTGAGGGACCTTCCGCTGCTGCTGCACCTCATCACTCACTCTCCCAAAGTGCATTACGGGAAAGCAGCAGCTAACACACCCAGCTCTTGCAGTCTGCCGCCAGCCTCAGCCGGGAATGCACAGCTGATTGGAGAGCAAAGGGGCTGACCTGCTGGCCTGGAGAGGAGCATGGTGCAGCCATGGCCACAGCCAAGATCCCAGAGGGAATTCGCCCCCTGCACAGCCTGAGGCAGGGCGAGGCACATTGCAAGCTGCTTTCCAAAGAAGTCAGCGCCTCAGATGGCTGCTGCGTGGTCAGATTCTCCTAGGGCCAGCAGAGCAGGGGAGCCAAGAGGAAATGGTGAAAACAGCTGGCAAGCAGCAGCCGCAGCTGCATGTGTAAACTCCTCATCAGTGGGGACTGAGAACACAGTGTGCTGAGTCGAGCAAAGGAGTCATTGCAAGACACACTCTGTCACGTTGCTGGTTGGTAACTCTTGTTTGTATGCCGGCAATGCCCAGGGGCCACAGGTAGGGCGCCTGACCCCATTGTGCAGGGCACCATGCAAACCTGTCACCCAGCACCAGACAGCCCAGTCTAGGGTGAGATCATCACTTCTGCTCCAATCGCTGTCCCAGGTGAGGGGGCGAGAGCTATAGAAAGGGGCCCTGCAAGCCCTCACCCAGCCGGGGGAGAATTCCCTGAGTGTCGGCACTGCAGAGACAGCCATAAGCCTGCCCTCCAAGGACCCCCTGCAAGTTGCAGCCTCAGGGACATGCTGGGGTGGGGCTGCAGAATCCAGCACTGCGGAGATTCCATGGGGCAGCCAGGAGAGGCTCCTCAAACTAAGACACTCCTGGGGGCCAGCCTAAGTTACACTAGGGGCCCGTCCAACCCCCAGAGCTTCCCAGGATTGGGAGCATGGAACTGTGGCTTAAAGTAACCATAGCCCCCTGCCCCTGGGCTGCGGCGCCTCCTCCAGGCAGGGTATGAAGCAGACCAAGGTGGTACCTGGAGGAAAAGGTAAAAGAAACACAAGCCTGTTTTGCATACTGGGCTGGGAGATAAGACAAAGTGGCCTCTTCCTGGATCTTGGTGGCAGGTTCCCCTGGCACAGTGGAATGCCCATGACATTTCTTGGAGAGGCCCAGGATACAAATACCTTTGCTGCCATTGACAAGACAACAAACCTTGTCCTCACAGTCTATCTGCATCTCCTGTTGCTCCTCTCTTTATCATTCTTTGTTCTGGACTGTGACAAGTGCCAGGACCACATGGTTCTGGGATGGGACTCCATATATGCCCTATACGGAGAGATCATAGCACTGCGGGCAGTCGTCCAGGACAGCGAGCAGATCCATGCCAGCATCTATGATAGTGTATGGGAGAAATGCGCCATGCCAGAAGGAGGAGGAAGCCATGTTCACTGCAGTACCCAGCTTAGTACCACACTGGCCACCAAGGGACAGGCATTTGGTGTCACCGTATTGTGCTCCAGGAACTCTTTGCACCTGCAGTAAAAGGCTGTTATGAAATATATCCCAAGACTTCTTAGGGGTCCCGGAGCTACCCTAGTGTGCGGGGCTGCTTTGTCTGCCATCATTTCTTACACAGCTGGGCTCTGACACACAAGCAGCTGCTGCCCTGTAACATCATAGAACGGCAGTAAGTTCTGCGGGGAGAGGGAGACGGGGACTCATGTGCAGGGAGAAGCAGCAATATATTCTCCAATGCTTTCCCCAGCCGTATTGAGCAAGACTGGCCCATGGTCAATGTAGGTGCGTTGATGCAGGCAGAGAGGAGTTTATGGGAAGGCTTGGATTTGCAGCTCTTCTGTTGAGTCACCCTGGTTGGTCTGTCTAAATACTGCATTGCTGTAGGATCTGAATGCCTCCCAACTGTGTAATAATAACAGATAGTCTCTCTTCTCCTTCCCAGCCGTAGGAGCACATTCTCAGCCTCCTAGGGCGTTTGCTGTTGTGCATCTGTGGGAAAACTAAGTCCCAGAGCTGAGAGGTGTTTTCACACATCCAGAGCAGGCTGAGGTTAATGCTCTGGGTGGGTGTTTGGGCTCCAGAGACGCAGAGTTTTTTCCATGAGTTGCTCTGAGGTTAGATCAGATGTGTCCAGCACACCCACGCTAGTGCAGACAGGTCCTCTGGTAGTTTAGAGCTGGCACAGCACTGCCACTGCCAGCTCTGTATCTATCCCCCGTGAGCATCCTGGCAACAAAGAGGCCCCTCCAGGAGGTCACAGCATCACCTCACAGCAGCGTGGACTACCTTGAGGAAGGATTTCTGGACAAATGCACCAGTAAACCAGTGATATACCTGAGATACATCAACGATATTTTCATCCCCGGGACAGACGGCTTAAACCCCCTCACAGATTTCCACCACCACCCATCCATCAAACTCTCTCTGGAACACTCCCGGACAAGCATCAGCTTCCTGGACTCTACGCTCAGCTTCAACAATGGAACCCTACAGACCACCGTACACAAGAAACCCCCAGTATTCAGTATTTCATGCAACCAAGCGATTCCCTCCTCATTTCCCTCACCCCTGGCGGGCCACACTCACCACAGCTGGCACTCCAGAGCAGATGTGGCAATCAGTAGGTCTTGTTTAACACTCTAGGGGAGCAAGGGAAGGGGGGAGTTTTGAATCTTAACTTTCACTTTCTGCTGTGACTATGCTGCCTATGGTACCTCCGTGGATTTAATCTGTAGCTGCTGCCTTTGCAGCCTTGAGGGGTTCCCCCTCCACAACCGCGGAACACCTGAGCCAGGTAAGGAAGAGGAAGAAGAGGACTTGGGATGACATGTTCCACGAGACCATACAAGCCAGCGCCGCATCAGACTGTGAACAGAAGGCCTGGAGGGTGAATAGTTCAGACTGTACGGAGAAGGAAAGAGCGGACAGGAGAAGGGTGCAGGAAAAGGAGAGGGAGATGCATCAGGACATAATGGGGCTTCTCAGGCAGCAAACACACATGCTGCAGACTCTGGTGACCTACAAGGTCAACAACCCTGGGCTCGCTTCCCTTTGCAGGCCATGGAGAACTCCAGTGTAGCGTCTCCCTACGCACCCCCTCGACATTCCAGACCGCATTCCTACCCCTCTGACTCCACCCTGGGGATCTCATGGACTACCACAGCTTCATATACCCCGGGAGAGCCACGGTCAATGCATGTGTAGCTAAAATGGACATGAATGTTCTGTCCCCCTTTTTAAGGTCTAGTCCAGTAATTTATTAAGGTTTTGATATATTTGCTTTTAATTTGCAGAGAATTTATTATAAGTGTTTTTGTTACTCCATAAAACTCTATTGTTTGGATAATAATGCTGCTGTGTTACTTCCTGCCTATGCTGCAGAATGGCTGGTGGTATGGAAAGCACCCACTTACTGTTGTTGTGCACTGCGACACAACTCGCAGGGTCAGTGACAAAGAGTGTAACGATCCGAAATGTACTACAAGCAGCACACAAGCCATAGGTGTGTTGTCAGTGCTCTAGTCAGACATGTGCAGCAAGCACCACACAGTTCCTGACAGGCCCCCAAACGGCAGCGCCGGGCTGAGCACAGTGCCCCACAGCACATTCCTGTGGCTCGCCGTGGAAGTGCTCTTTCAAAACCTCCCTAGGCCCTAGCTCCTCACTGAGCTCATCTGATAGCCCTTGTGTCTGGCTCTTCCAACTCAGCAGACCTCCGTCCTCTACCCCTGCAGCAAGTTCTCCCCTTTGCTTCACAGATATCACGCAGGACACAACAGGCAGCTATAACCGTTGGGATATTTTTCGCACTGAGATCCAATCTGGTGAGTAAACAAGGCCAGGGCCCTTTCAATCTACCAAAAGCACATTCACCTGTCATTCTGCCCTGCTGCGCCTGTAGCTGAATCTCTCCTTGGTGCTCTCGAGGTGGCCAGTGTGTGGCTTCACGAGCCAGGGGAGGAAGGGGTAGGCAGGACCCCCAGGATCACTAATGGCATTTCAGCATCGCCCATGGTAATCCACTGGCTGAGAAGGCAAGTCTCTGAAAAGACTGGAGGATCGTGAGTCCTGTGCTTGCAACGCTCATGAAAATAGTGCAGGGGTGTGCAGGCTCTGTGCGTCTGTCACAGATGTGGACAGTGACAAGTCCCATGCGAGGGATTTTCAAAACAGGTGTGAAAATGATGGGATAGAGATGGCATTGTAGGAGTGGAGAAAGTTGCATGATGGGAACTTGACCCCTTGCTCCCAGTCACCCCTGCGGGACTCGTTTCTGCCCCGCCATGCATTGCCAAAACTTCCCAAAAGACAGTGCGCAGGACAGTGCCAGATTGCACACTGGGATACCTGCCCATGGTGCACCACCCTGTGCATCGACTCAAGCACTCCTGGTGAGTACACACAGCGCCAACACAAGGCGCCAAGTATGCACACGCACAAGTGATGTACTAACGGCGGTGGCTGTACGCTGACAATCTTGTGTGGGCAAGATTGTGGTGTAGACAAGCCCTTAGACACAGCCTAACTCAACTTCTAGAATCAAGGTTGTCTGGCACCCTGTGGTAGACATGACTTTCCAATTGCTCCTCTATCCATATGCTCTAGGCATCCATGATACCCCTGAAAAGTACAACTGCAGGGCAGGAGAACAATTAACTGTGAGCCAGGCAAACAATCAAATTCCTCTGCCCCTCCAGTGAGCCCCCTTTTCTTACCTCCCCCATTTCCAAACATCTGGGGAAAGATGAGCCTTGCATCAGCCCCTGCAGTCGCTAGCAATGTAAATAACTCACTTGGGGGCTAAAGTCTGACGTTTTGCTCCAGGAATAGCTCTACAGGAAATGGGTAGCCTCCCTTTAAAGAGTCTGTGAGCCCTCTAGTGGCACTCACTGTGTTCTGTGGTTCAGATGCCAGCCCGAGCAGCCATGGGTGGAGCTAGGTGTTCTGTATTGTGCAGAGCCAGTAAACATGGCTATTTAAACCCCGCTGCCCCCATGGGATTCCTTCAGGTCTGATGGCTGTGTGCAGAGCAACTCTGCATGCGAGAACGCACTGGGTAAAACCAGGGCACTTGCAGCATAACTGTTCCCCCGAGCCCGTTCCCTGGTGAGATCGCAACCAGGATATATCTGGTGACAGCTCCTAAGACATGTCCCTCTGGCCCTAGGAAGCTGCGTGGCTCCTACAGAATAGCCCAGGCGCCGATGGAAGTCCTGCAGGGGGCTGCACTTTCCTGGGCTAGCCTAAGGCAGGCGCTGATCCATCACATCTGCCCAGCAGCCTCGCTAGTGCCACGGGACATGCACAGCTCAACAAGCCAAACCCGGTTATCTCAGCCACAAACACAAACAAGAAGAGCCCGGTCGGTCTGGCCATGCTGGAGCGGCTTTGTGAGGGTAACGGGCGTGAGCCAGTGCGGACAGGACAGAATGCCTGAAACCCTGCACCGGGCAGGCTTCCTTCCCCACCGTTTCCTGCCCTCTCCCCCGCAACCCACCCACCCATGGAGCGGGCGAGCGAGGTTGGGGGGCAGCCAGCTGATCCCTTCCTTTCTTTGTGACACGTGGAAATGGCCAAGAATTTCCCTTGTTGCACAGGAGGATCTGAGGGGAGTTTGCCCCCATGCAGGAAAGATGTGGGGCCTGGCCACAAAACTGGTGGGCCCCAGGGACCTACGGCCGTCTGCTTGGAAGCTGTGTGCTTGGCAATGCCTCTGCCCCCTGCAGTCTAGCTGTGTTGGAGCCACGCGACTAGAGGCTGTCCCTGGCCAAGCCCCTTGTAAAAGACAGAACTGTTACCTTTCCCAGAGAATCTCCATAGAGCTCCCAGCTCCGGTCCCCAGCCTGCTAGGCTCCACCCCACAAAGCCCAGATGCAGGGAATGCCCTGGGTGGGGTCTGAGGGGAAGGGGAACGATCCTGCCCCCCCCTCCAGCCCTTTCGTCCAGAAGCAGGGAGAAATCTGTGCATGGAGGATCCCATCCATGCCTGGATTGCAGGAGTCTGACCCGGTAACTCATCTAACAGCAGATAGTGACTCTTGTTTCTCAGGATCCCCTGCTCCTCGATGGGCATTTTGAGGACACTGAAAGAAAGTAACACCTGTCCTCAGTAGGATCCCAGTGCTCCTTGGCCAGCTCCATGCTACTCCTCTTGCTTGGAATCAAGCTTCAGAAAGACGCTGGTGGGAGCAGTCTGCGCTTAAACCAGGCCTAAAAATTTCCAGGGCCCTGCTGGAGAGAGTGGTTCAAGGGGTGGGGACAGTTTGGTGAAAAATTCAGAGCAATTCTCATTCTGAAAGGGCACAAATAAAACCAGTCAGAACTGAGATTTCACCATTTTGAAATTTCATTTTTTTTCAGTTCTCTTCTCTCGTCATGAAAAGCACTAGAATGAATGAGGCTTGGCGGTTGGCTTTGGTGTTTTCCACTTTTTCATTTGGGGATTTTTCCCAATTATCCCTTTGTCACTCTGTCATTTTCCCAATGCTGAGACAGTTTTGAAAAGTTGCAGAGTAGCAAAGGAAACACTGAAAAAAAGGAAGAAGAATGAAAAAGTGAAAGAACCCCCTTCCTGCCCCAGACAACACTCATTCTATTGCACTGTGGCAGAAATTGACATTTTAACTAGTCAAGTTTGAAGTCCCAGGCTTTGTCCAAAACAAATCAAACAAACAGAAAAAAAATGAAAAGCTTTTTGTAAAAGTTTCTGGTTTTGAAGAAGACACTTTTCATCAAAAGGAGGTTAAGATGTGCAATATTGTCCTGCAGCATGGAGCTATTTAGCTTTATGCACAAGAGCAGATTGTGATATTCATACAACGCGGTCTGTGTGTGAGAGCCCTGGGAGAGCTGGATCTGTGGGACATATACAAATGAAATGCGCCATGCTTGGCTCTCAGAGAGATCACGGTCATAGCTCTTCACTGCTTTGCATGCAGGAAACAAACAAACCACGAAGGCAGTTTTTTTGTTGGGTTTTGGTGGAGCACTAAACGCTTCCCTTGAACAGTGTGGGCGTCTGGACACATGCCAACACAGTGTTGATTTAACGTCATCAGAGATTTTAATATTCTGACCCATCTCTCTCTCTCGGTGGTGCTGTAAATGTGATGCATTAACCCCCAAAAGAATGACACAAGGAGCTCAGTGAATAAAGACACAGCCCCTGCCCCCAAACGGCTGCTAGTCCAACTAATCCAGGGGTTCTCAAACTGGGGGTCGGGACCCCTCAAGGGGTCGGAAGGTTATTACATGGGGGGGCGGGGTCACGAGCTGTCAGCCTCCACCCGAAACCCTGCTTTGCCTCCAGCATTTATAATGGTGTTAAATATATAAAAAAGTGGTTTTAATTTATAAGGGGGTGTCACACTCAGAGGCTTGCTGTGTGAAAGGGGTCACCAGTAAAAAAGTTTGAGAGCCACTGAACTAATCAAATGCAAGCTGCAGGGGTGGTTATTTATGGTGGGAAGAGGGAAGGAAGAAGTGCTTGCTGTAAGGAAGGGCTTGAGGACAGAGGCCTGTGGATGGCAGCTCAGGACCAGAAGGCTGTCCTGGGAGTAACAGACAGCCTGAGAGATGTCAGGAAAGTCTTCCTGGAGCCCTGCTTTATGAGGCGGTGCTCGTTATACAACTTGCAATGCCATAGGGCCACCTCTAGGGGGAGCTCTTGTACTAACACAAGAGATGGTCACTCGGTGCCACTCCGGAGTTCTGCGAACACTTTATTCTTTCCACTTTCCCGCTGTTATTTATAGTGCCCCTGAACTGCAGGAATGTGATCTTGTTGCTCACTTAGACAACAAGGCCATGGCAGGGAGGAGAGCCAACCTTCTAAACTGTTTCAATAACAAATTATATATCTCTGCATGGAGACAGAGATGCTGGAACGAGGCGCACTGGAGGGGGGCGGCTGCTGCACCCCCTGGCTAGAAGTGGTTTCCCCCATATCCCGGGTTTACAGTTTGGTTCAGTAGCTCTCAACCCCCACACTGTACAAATTGTTCCAGCCGCTGCATGGAGAGCCCTTGTGCTGGCAGGCATCTGATGGACGCTGGCCACAGAAACGAGCCCTCAGGGTAACACTGCTGCCTACACACAGTTAAGCTTCTCAGTAGCATCCCACAGTGCTCCACTTGCTGCTGCTCTTTCCAGAAGCATACCAACTCCGGGGGCGACAGCTCGGTCGTGTTTTCCAGCAGCAGGGCAGTGACATGGAAGAACTTACCCCAGCTGCACTCCAGGGACTGTCCCAGAGCCAAAGACAAGCATCGCTCAGAATGGGTTGGGAATGTCCCATTTCCAGAGAGGGGTGTTAACTCACTTACCACTTCTAGGAAGGCGCTAAAGAATGGAATGGATCAAAGATCAGCTGCAAACAGTGTGTATTCCTGGGAACATGCACACACAGAGGCAAGTTACAGAAATGTTAAGGCTGTGACACAAATAGAAAAGTGCCCAGAACGGTAAATGTAAGGCATATAAAGTATAGGAAAACAGATTGCTATTGATTATTATTTGCATTATAGTAGCATCTAAGAGCCCTAGTCATGAACCAGGACCGCACTCCACTAGGCGCTGTACATATTGTTCATAGACCATGTGAAACCCGCTAGTCAGCATGTTCCATGTCCCCCCTCCTGTGCTCGATCCACAGAGGATGTGAGTCTGGTACAGAGGCTGGCTCCTTTAGCTCAAGCTGTACAGACTCATGCTTCTGGCTCAAGTGGTCCCTGCTGGTGGCCAAGATGGCAGCGGTCTCCAACACAACCCAGCTCCATTGGACAAAGCTGGGGCAGGAGACACGGACTGTAACTGAAAGATCACTGCCAAACAGTTTCCAGTGGGTACTTAAACTGGACAGCCAGCAGGAACGCATATGGACAAGGATTGGGATTCCTTATATGACTCGGCCAGCAGAAGGACAATGACGTTCAATACAGAAGAAAGTAAGCTATTCTGGAGGCCAGGCAGGGGCACGTAATGGAAATATTATTGAACTCATCCACCCAGTGAGCAGCTGCACTAAAGCAATTGGAGTCAGGCTGTATTCATACAGCGACAGCACCTAGCACAACAGAGCCAATACTGTCACTTCAAAGGGAATTGTTCCTTTGCCTCTATAACAGTGTGTGCGGATAGGCCATTGGCAGGGAGGCAACTATTGTCTAATACGGTACAGCGGGTCTGAGGCACCTACATTGTGAAGATGGTTCCCTTGGGCTCATTCACATGAGCAACACGGGGACTGTCAGGAGACAAACGTTTTCAGAGTGATGAAAGAGGTTGACAGAGGAAAATTGATAGAGGGTGAAAAATCTAGGGGTGTGACTGAATGGTTAGAAAAGCAGAGCCTATAGGGACATCAGGCGTCAGTACTGGAGGCGAGGATAAATGGCGCTTCCCCACTTCTCAGATGGGGAATATAGAGGTTAGGTTAGTTCACCCACTTCTTTTTTAACTACTACACTATGGAGCCTTAGCTGCTCTTCATACAGGAAGGGTAAGTACGGATCCCCGGATAGACACTCCTAACAGGGTGAGTGATACAATGAATTCCTAAGTCCCCATGGAACTAGAGTGAGTCACAAGTGGCTGCCACCATCTCACCCTTCAGAGCACCTCCAGCCCTGGAGTTGACCTTGACCTTGCTGCCTGAGGGCACCAAAGGGCATCCATCTGTCTTACCAGAGCCCTTTCCAGCACCACCTGTGAGGTTTGTTTCACACGTGTGTTGGGAGAGGCTCCCAGCTCTCCCTGTCTTGCAGCACCCACAGGCGGAGGGAATAAGCCGGATGGTTCCATGGTGGATGGACAGTTGGGAAACAGGGGCAGGAAAGTGTATGGAGTGTGGGGGGAGAGGGGAACAAATATGAACTCTGACCTCTCAGTCAGTGGTCACCAGACAGAGATTGGTCACCAGGGAACGCGAGTTGATGGAGCTGTTGGGGGCTGCCAGGGTTTATATGGATTGCTGGTGGCAGGAGGATCTAGGTCCTGGCTGTATGTATCTCAGCTTGGTGGGACTGTGTGGTCTCATGGTTATGGCCCTAGACTAAAACACAAAAGATTAGTTCTGTTCTTAGTTCAATACCTGGACTCTACCAGTGACTTTCCATGTGACCTTGAGCAAGTCACTGGTCTCTCTGTGCCACAGTTCCCTGCTGCCCCCCACACACACAGAGGATACATTCTTTAATGTTTGTCACTATCCGGGTGCTCAGGTGCTGCGGGCCATAGATGCAGCAGGAGAATAGAAACCTGGATTGGGGCAAATACACAGACTTCTACAAACAGAGCAAATCAAAGAACTTTTTTTTTTAAATTGCAGCCCAGCTGCACAGGCTGAGCTGGTTTCCACAAACTGAAGCCAACTGGGGGATCATGGCCCCTCACACAAACCCAGGGGGATCTGCAATGACTTCCTGAGAGTCAGCGGAATGATACGGGGTCAGCGGGCCCTCAGGACTAATAGAGATTTCTGCACCTCTGCCTGATTGCGGATCTCTAGTGCAATGTGAAACACCATCCACTCGGAGTCACCACGGTGGTGCCCTTCCACGTGTAACCCCAAGTTCTCATTGTTCTTCCAGATTCCCACACCGATGGGTTTGTGTGTCCAAGATCCAACAGGGGAGGAAATCGTTCCTTCCTGGAGCGTTGGTTCACAGAACAGAGAGAATCTGGCACCTTTCCGAAGCTGGGCTCCAGCACTGAGAGGAAAGTTCTCAGGGCAGACACACCTCTGCTGATTTTCAGAGGAGAGTGCGAGGAGGAGCGCCGGATGAGGGAGCTGTATTTTAAAGGAAGATATTGGGGCTGGATGGCCTTTCCCTGCTCCTAGAATGTCTCATTCTTCTCCCCCTGACCCTGCCCCCCACGGAAGGCGTGCCTGCGGGCCGCAAGGGAGCACACGCCACTGGATGGGAATCGCCCAAGCGTCAACTGTTATTGCAGAGACCTGGGAAATTGTCTCTGTCCAACTGCTCAACAGTTCATTTTTCCAAGCGGTTTTCATCCTGTAGCTGCTGAAAAGCCCCCAAGAGAGGCCAGCCACATGGGAGAATACCCAGGCTTAACGGTTTGATTATGGCATCAAGGAAACTATTTGTGCTTCACTCCACATCCCAGCAGTGATGGCTACAGGGCCAGAGCCTTCATTCCGCATGCATCCAAAACACCAAGTTCTTTGGTTCTTGGGGTACAAAAAATGCAGGCCCAGGCCCTACAGAGGGCAAGCAGCTGGCATCAACGTTTAAAAATGGGCTGTCCAAATTTAGCTCTTGATAGCCCACTGGACTGCCATGCTGCAGATTAGTTTTTTTGTCCATGTAAAGAAGGTTTTCACATCGGTACCCAAAAAGGATATAGACCAGGGGTCGGCAACCTTTCAGAAGTGGTGTGCCGAGTCTTCATTTATTCACTCTAATTTAAGGTTTTGCGTGCCAGTCATACATTTTAATGTTTTTAGAAGGTCTCTTTCTATAAGTCTATAATATATAAGTAAACTATTGTTGTATGTAAAGTAAATAAGATTTTTTAAGATGTTTAAGAAGCTTCATTTAAAATTAAATTAAAAGGCAGAGCCCCCCGGACCGGTGGCCAGGACCCGGGCGGTGTGAGTGCCACTGAAAATCAGCTCGCGGGCCGCCTTCGGCACAGTGCCATAGGTTGCCTACCCCTGATATAGACCAAATGTAGAGAATGGTTTGCCCCTGCTGGGAAACCAGGTGGCTATAAACACACTGAACTGAGCAGGGGTGTGTCTGACTGTGAAACCTACGCTGAGAACTGCAGTGTGCTCCCATTTTAAATGACACCAGCCCCGTAGGCATTGTCCCTGCAATCATCGCCAGGGCTCTGCCGGAAATACAGCTCCCGAAAACGTGACTGCAGAGGGGCACAGCCACTGTGCTGAACAAATGCCCCACCCTGATCTGTAGCTGGGGGATGGGAGGATTCGCTAGCTTGGAGCTTTCTGCCATCTTAGGTTGTGAACCCTAGAGCGGGCAGCTCACCACTCACCAAATCAGCGGTTGGGTGACCAGCGTTGTGAGTGCTGTGGAGTGGTGCTGGCACTGCAGAGTTGTCAGTGCTGCTAGTGCTGCCGCTCTTGGCGCTCCAGTGTTTGCTGCACTAGCAGGGAGTGCAGGTTGCTGATTCTGCAGACCTCAGTGCTCTTCATTAAGAGAGGCCACCGGGTTGGTTTGGGGGCGAAGGCGTTCGGGCAGGGTTACTGTCGATGAAGCAGGGTACTAGTGCCTCTGTTCAATGGTAACAGGTACACTAACACACATATGCCCACGACAATGGCACCAGCTCAATCAGCACACCAGGATCCCGTCCCCACAACCAGCGCAAAGACACCCCTCCTAGGACTTCTCCTTTGATATCTTGCCACAAAGAAGTTAGCCTTACCCTCCAGATGCTGTTAGTTACCACCCTTGTACCTTGTAGCTGCTGGTCCGAACAAAGCATCCTCCTCAATTATCCTGTCATCCCATCCTGATCCTACGAGGGTCGCTGTGTTCATGTACCGTGTCTTAGGAATGCGTTTCCGTGATTACTGGAGACAGCTGTGTGGTTTTGTGCCATCCTCTCTGGTCAGGAATGTGCTTAGGTGGTGATCTGGCACCACGTGTGTTACTATTCTGCTGAGGCCAGGCCTGCTCTGGTTCACCCTATGCCTAGGGCTCCAGCCAGGCCTACAGTGAGATGCCATTACTCCTGGGAGTACCGTTGCCTGGGCTGGTGCTTCCCACAGAGACACCACTGGAGACGGTGCCCCAAGGGCAGGTGGGTTGTGTAGTTGTGGNGGGCGGTGTGAGTGCCACTGAAAATCAGCTCGCGGGCCGCCTTCGGCACACGGGCCATAGGTTGCCTACCCCTGATATAGACCAAATGTAGAGAATGGTTTGCCCCTGCTGGGAAACCAGGTGGCTATAAACACACTGAACTGAGCAGGGGTGTGTCTGACTGTGAAACCTACGCTGAGAACTGCAGTGTGCTCCCATTTTAAATGACACCAGCCCCGTAGGCATTGTCCCTGCAATCATCGCCAGGGCTCTGCCGGAAATACAGCTCCCGAAAACGTGACTGCAGAGGGGCACAGCCACTGTGCTGAACAAATGCCCCACCCTGATCTGTAGCTGGGGGATGGGAGGATTCGCTAGCTTGGAGCTTTCTGCCATCTTAGGTTGTGAACCCTAGAGCGGGCAGCTCACCACTCACCAAATCAGCGGTTGGGTGACCAGCGTTGTGAGTGCTGTGGAGTGGTGCTGGCACTGCAGAGTTGTCAGTGCTGCTAGTGCTGCCGTTCTTGGCGCTCCAGGGTTCTCTGCACTAGCAGGGAGTGCAGGTTGCTGATTCTGCAGCCCTCAGTGCTCTTCATTAAGAGAGGCCACCGGGTTGGTTTGGGGGCGAAGGCGTTCGGGCAGGGTTACTGTCGATGAAGCAGGGTACTAGTGCCTCTGTTCAATGGTAACAGGTACACTAACACACATATGCCCACGACAATGGCACCAGCTCAATCAGCACACCAGGATCCCGTCCCCACAACCAGCACAAAGACACCCCTCCTAGGACTTCTCCTTTGATATCTTGCCACAAAGAAGTTAGCCTTACCCTCCAGATGCTGTTAGTTACCACCCTTGTACCTTGTAGCTGCTGGTCCGAACAAAGCATCCTCCTCAATTATCCTGTCATCCCATCCTGATCCTATGAGGGTCGCTGTGTTCATGTACCGTGTCTTAGGAATGCGTTTCCGTGATTACTGGAGACAGCTGTGTGGTTTTGTGCCATCCTCTCTGGTCAGGAATGTGCTTAGGTGGTGATCTGGCACCACGTGTGTTACTATTCTGCTGAGGCCAGGCCTGCTCTGGTTCACCCTATGCCTAGGGCTCCAGCCAGGCCTACAGTGAGATGCCATTACTCCTGGGAGTACCGTTGCCTGGGCTGGTGCTTCCCACAGAGACACCACTGGAGACGGTGCCCCAAGGGCAGGTGGGTTGTGTAGTTGTGGTCACGGGAAGCAGGAGCCGAGTTCTGCAGGAGCTCTTTGCAAAAGAGAAGATGAAAGGGCACGGTCTGAAGGAGAGAGCCCTTTCTGCCATGAAGGGCTTGACTGTCCCACCAGGCCCGGGGGGATCTCACTGCTTTGCTGGGAAAAATCTCGGCTGGTCGCCAAAGCTGAAAACACCCTGGGTAAGTCGGAGGTTGATAAACATGTTCATTATTCACACAGGCCTTCCCCCAAAGGGCAGCTCAGCTTTTCCCCGGGTCCCACAACCCTGAGACATGCCCCACTGCTTCCTCCCCACTGAGGCCTTGGAATTGGTGCCATATTGAAGGAGCAGCCTGACCCTATTTGTCCAGCTGTAACAGCAGCCACTGGAGTCCGCGGAACGGACACCTGCCATGTGATGGGGTGTAACGCAGACCCAAGTCATGACAAAGACTAGTCCCTGGTCAGCTCTTCCGTGCCACTGAATACATGGAGAAAGAAGGTCACTCAGGCCTAGATTGTGGCTTTGGGCACAGCCCTGAGCCGGGGTATACACTGGGGTGGGCAAATTTTTTGGCCCAAGGCCATATCGGGGTATGGAAATTGTATGGCAGACCATGAATGCTCACGAAATTGGGGGTTGGGGTGCGGGAGGGGGTGAGGGCTCAGGCTGGGATTGGGGATGCAGGAGGGTGCTCTGGTCTGGGACCGAGGGGTTCGGAGGGCGGGAGGGGGATCAGTGCTGGGGCAGGGGGTTGAGGTGTACGGGGGGTGGCTCAGGGGTGCAGGCTCCAGGTGGCACTTATCTCAAGCAGCTCCTGGAAGCAGAAGCATATCCCCCCTCTGGCTCCTGCACCGAGGTGCGGCCAGGCAGCTCTGCGGGCTGCCCCATCCTCAGGCGCCGCCCCTGCAGCTCCCATTGGCCATGGTTCTTAGGGGCATCACTTGGGGCAGGGACAGCGTGCAGAGCCCCCTGGCTGCCCCTACACGTAGGAGCTGGAGGGGGGACATGGTGCTGCTTGTGGGAGCCGTGCGGAGCGGGGCAAGCCCTTGACACTGCTCCCCGGCTGGAGTGCTGGAGCGGGGCAAGCCCTGGACCCTACTCCCCGGCGGGAGCTCGAGGGCCAGATTAAAACGTCTGAAGGGCCGGATGCGGCCCCTAGGCGTAGTTTTCTCACCCCTGGTATACACAGATGCTGCACTGCCCTGAGAGGAACCCTGGGAGACACTGTCACTCCGACACCCCTCTGAGTCCCAGTCCCTCCCGGCTTTCTACAGTAGGGGCTGTTGGCCTACACTACCGTTCTCCCTCTATGCTGGCCCAGACAAGAGAAGCCAAGACTCCACCCACTCCCCACCTACCCTCTCTGGGCAGGGAGTAAATGGGTGAACAGTGCCCTCCTCCACCAACCCACACCCAGGGGTGTTCTGGCCCCCCTTGCTCCCACGCATGGGCATTTAGTCCAAGTCACAATCCCACCCCAATTCTTTGGCAAAATTGGGTTCCTGTTTACTGGTAAGTGAAATTAAATGAATGACATCTGGGGCTCTCCCCTCCCTTTTTTTACTTTTTCCACTAGTAACTTTTCAAATCTTCTCCGACTTTGGCAAAATTACCAAGTTTTCTGCCTCCTTTTGCCACTCTGTAACTTTCCCAAAGTTGAGGACATTTGGAAAAGTTACAAAGTGGCAGAAAAGGTAAATGGGGGGCAAGAGAAAAGCACAATGCAAAGGAGGTCCTGTGAAGGAATCTCCTGAGGCTTTTCTCCCAGAGGGTGGGAGAACCTGACCACACCAGTTATTTACACTGGATGTTTCCAGCCCAGGCCCCCCAGCTCCTTACAACTTACACCACTGCAGGCCTTCTTAAGTCTCTCTGCCTTACCCTGGAAGTCCACTGCACTCACCGTAGAGTCGAGGAGAAGGTCTCCTGGCTGGGAGCTCCCTGGCGGTCCAGAAATCACTCCAACCATCTCCTACTTAGGACATTCCAGCTCCCACCCCGCACCAGCTGACTGCAGCCTCCTCCCTGTCATAAATGATTGACAGGGCTGGAGGGGCAGGGTCCTCTCTGGCTCCTTCCTCCTCAAGGGGGTGGCGGGGGAGGCACGGTACACCCCATCAGAGGGACCCAGAGGGGACATGGACATTTAAATTACAGAAATTGTATTTAATGAAAAAATCTAAAAGAAAAGAATAATTATTTTAAACTTTAAAATTTGAAATTTCTCATGAAATTGTTTTTTCCACTTTCCAACCAGCTCTACCTTAGAATATCTGAAATAAACACCTGGTTTAAGATGTTGATAGAGATGGTAAAAATTTTCCATCAATGAAGGATTGGCAGCAGGAGAGGTTCAATCTGTAATCCAGCCTGGAGCTTCCTCCCAGCGTGAGGCTGGCACGTGTCTGCTCCACCAGGCAGTGCATGGGGTATGTGTGTGTGGGGGGGAGGGAGGGGAGGGGAGGGGGGAGGAACATAGAGCCACGCTCCCACTCCTCCCCCAAACACACACACAGATTTGCCCCTGCCAAGGGACTAGCTGCAATGACAGCCCTTAGAATCAAAGAATCATAGAATATCAGGGTTGGAAGGGACCTCAGGAGGTCATCTAGTCCAACCCCCTGCTCAAAGCAGGACCAACCCCCAACTAAATCATCCCAGCCAGGGCTTTGTCAAGCCTGACCTTAAAAACCGCTAAAGAAGGAGATTCCCAGGTAACCCATTCCAGTGCTTCACCACCCTCCTAGTGAAAAAGTTTTTTCTAATATCCAACCTAAACCTCCCCCACTGCAATTTGAGACCATTGCTCCTTGTTCTGTCATCTGGTACCACTGAGAACAGTCTAGGTCAGGGGTAGGCAACCTATGGCACGAGTGCCGAAGCCGGCACACAAGCTGATTTTCAGCGGCACTCACACTGCCCGGGTCCTGGCCACCGGTCCGGGGGGCTCTGCATTTTAATTTAATTTTAAATGAAGCTTCTTAAACATTTTAAAAATCTTATTTACTTGATATAGAACAACAGTCTAGTTATATATTATAGACTTATAGAAAGAAACCTTCTAAAAATGTTAAAATGTATTACTGGCACATGAAACCTTAAATTAGAGTGAATAAATGAAGACTCGGCACACCACTTCTGAAAGGTTGCCGACCCCTGGTCTAGGTCCATCCTCTTTGGAACCCCCTTTCAGGTAGTTGAAAGCAGCTATCAAATCCCCCCTCATTCTTCTCTTCTGCAGACTAAACAATCCCAGTTCCCTCAGCCTCTCCTCATAAGTCATGTGCTCCAGCCCCCTAATCATTTTTGTTGCCCTCCGCTGGACTCTTTCCAATTTTTCCACATCCTTCTTGTAGTGTGGGGCCCAAAACTGGACACAGTACTCCAGGTGAGGCCTCACCAATGTCGAATAGAGGGGAACGATCACGTCCCTCGATCTGCTGGCAATGCCCCTACTTATACAGCCCAAAATGCCGTTAGCCTTCTTGGCAACAAGGGCACACTGTCGACTCATATCCAGCTTCTCGTCCACCGTAACCCCTAGGTCCTTTTCTGCAGAACTGCTGCCTAGCCACTCGGTCCCTAGTCTGTAACAGTGAATGGGATTCTTCCGTCCTAAGTGCAGGACTCTGCACTTGTCCTTGTTGAACCTCATCAGGTTTCTTTTGGCCCAATCCTCTAATTTGTCTAGGTCCCTCTGTATCCTATCCCTACCCTCCAGCGTATCTACCACTCCTCCCAGTTTAGTGTCATCTGCAAATTTGCTGAGAGTGCAATCCACGCCATCCTCCAGATCATTAATGAAGATATTGAACAAAACCGGCCCCAGGACCGACCCTTGGGGCAATCCGCTTGAAACTGTCTGCCAACGAGACATGGAGCCGTTGATCACTACTCGTTGAGCCCGACGATCTAGCCAGCTTTCTATCCACCTTATAGTCCATTCATCCAGCCCATACTTCTTTAACTTGCCAGCAAGAATACTGTGGGAGACCGTATCAAAAGCTTTGCTAAAGTCAAGGAATAACACATCCACTGCTTTCCCCTCATCAACAGACCCTTGGCCTCTGCAATGCTAGCCTCCCTAAGGGAGTGGGCTGAGACAAGGAAGGGCAAAGGCTTCTCCCAGCTGCTGGTAGCTAGGAACTCAGGGAGACGCATTTGAGAGGCCCAGGATGGAGGGACTGTTGGGATCACCCTACAAGGAGTAAGTAGGCGGGGGGGAACCAGGTTTGAGAGCTTTGTGCTGGTGGGCTGGCTGCTGGTCACAGGGCTTGGAGCTATGGCAGCACAGCTTTGAGGCACCCAAGGTTACAAGGCAGGTGGGGAGAGAATCCCCTGCTGGTCTGGGTGATCCCCAAACTGTCACCTCTCCCTCTGCACCCTGGCTAATGGAGGGTGCACCCTGGCACTCCCCGCCCTGAGCACAGGGCCACTGGGCACTCCCCTCAGATGGTGCCTCTCATCTGCGCCATTACAGCCAGTCTAGTCCCTAGGGGAGCACCCAGGACCCCAGGGATCCCTATGTCTCCCTGAGCTCTTAGTTTAGTTAGAACCAGGGCGGGTGCTTCTCTCCAAATGACCACCCCCCGGCAGCACACAGCGGGCGGAGCTGCAGCACTTCCTGCACAGCAGGGGTTTCGTGTGCGTGAGGGGATGCCGGCCGGCCAGCTGATGGTGCAGAGGATTTGGAGTGTGGGTCTCTTCCCCTAGTTGAGCATAACGGCTGCGGCCCTCACCATCCCCCCTGCTGGAGATCTGCTGCCTGGAGCCGGGTTGGGGCTTTGCCTCACTTCAGCTTCAGGGAGTGGATTTTAAACCTCTCCTGCTGTACTACACGTTGGTGGCTTGTGAGTGAAGATCGGGTGGATTTGTAACAGCGGTGAGCTGCATTCCAACACATGGCCTCCCCTGGGCTCCCTGGGGGACACCTGCCCCCCTTCCCCACACTAAAGGCTTTTCAAGTCGGTCTGCGTCTAGACGGGCTGAACCACGGTACAGCTGATGCACCATGAGTCTGTGCACAGGCCCCCTTAGTGCGGAGACAGAGCAGGCCCCCCTGGTGCGCTGCAGAGAAAGGAGCCTGCCTGAGCTTTGTGGTCCTTGCCCTTTAAGAACAAATCTAGAAGAAGGAATAGCGAGATCATTACATCTGCCACCCTCCTGCTCCTCGCTACAACACTCCCAGGGTTCGGAGCCTCCTGCTCTGCCTCTAACATGCCTTTTCAAAGGAAATCTGTTCGTATTTTTTAAGAACTTAAGCCAAACTTTCCCACCGACTCAGACAGCTATTAAAGAAATATTAGTACCAGATGGTTTGTTTTTCCATAGAACCAGGGGCCAACATGAGGTAACTGGAAAAATATTAACCCATCCAAAACCAATAGTGTGTTAGAGTTCACCCGCAGCCCACAGCTTAGTCAGATGGATGCGCTGGCTGCACGGCGTGTCCTGGCCTCCCTGCTGCATGGACGCTCTGTACCGAATGGGAAAGTGAGGGAGTGAAACTGTCATGTCTTCCCACCACTGTGCTGGCTGGGCCAGCGTGTCTGCAAACCAGGACTGCCTTGCAGCAGATGAGAGCCCCCTGCTGCAGCATGATTGACAGGCCACTCCAGATGACCCTGGTAGGAGGAAACAAGGATTGCTGGGATTTATCTAAAATTTTCGAGCCAAACCAAACTCCCCCTGAGCCCTTGAACTTGCATTGCTCATGGAGGGCTGCTAATCTAATTTTCAAAAGCTCCCAAAGATGGCTGCTTATCGAAACAGCTCTCTCTTCGCCGATACACTTCTTCCGAGTTACCTCTGTCTGCTCTGTTACACCCCTTTGGAACAGTCCCCTTCCTCCTATAGTCACACGCTGGTGCCAAAGGCCCTGGGTATGGCTATTGCCTTATAAAGAGGAAGGCCCCTCAGTTATTAGGATCATGCTGACGCAACCTCTCCATCCTCTCACTCCTGCATTCTGTTCAGCTGCAAACCACTTTCTCTGTTCTACTGCTCTTAGAACATGCCAGCAAGCGACCCACAAAAAACATGGCCATCTCCGCACCCTCTGCTGTCACTCCACTTAGCCATAGACCTCAATACCAGCCCCCTGCTTTCCTCATCTCTTGCGGAAAGTATAGCTCCCTTCGCCTTCCCCCCACACTAACAACAATGTTCATTTATCATTGTTATAAATAAAAGGGCATACAATGTCTGGGTGGGAAGGACGTCAGCACTTGAGGTGGCCCATATGGCTGGGGAGTTCTGAGGGCTGTAGCACAAGGGAGGTGTTTACAGCAGTCTGTCAGATTTGGGTGAACTCTGGCTGGTTAGTTTTCTCTTTATTTATATCTCAGTAGCACCAAAATCACAGCCCGGTTATGCTAGGTGCTGTACACAGACACAGTGCAGCAGTGGATTCATATGGCTATGATGTAGCCATGGTGGTGCACAGAATGGACTTCCATCGTGAATGGTTCCTTGCAAGTCTTCTACCTTTGGCAACAGTCAGTGTGAGAAGATGCAGGCTTTTTAAAACCCTTAAAATTGCATTTTGCAACTTCATTCATGGTCAGCCTCATAGTCTGCTTCCTTTGACCTCAGCTCTATAAACATGTAAACGCATACCTTCTTCTGCACGTTGGGCATGACCCCACCACTGCAGGTGTCTTATTCTCACCTGATGCAAGACTGCAAATTGCCAGGGTCGTCCGAGTATCTCCTTTTTTGTGACAAAATCAAACCAATGGAGATTAAAAATACACCGTGACTTTTGACATTGAAAACTGTTTAGTTTCTTCTCTCAGCTCCTTGGCCATGTTTCTGCTCCATATCACAGAGTTGTCATAGAGTTGCAGGCCAGAAGGTACCACCAAATCACTAGTCTGCCCTCCTTCATATCACAGGTCACCAACACCACCCAGCACCCACACACCAAATCCAACAATTGAAATTAAACCAAGGTATTACAGCCCCCAGGAGACTAGACTGTCATGTGCCACAGTCAGAGAATAGATG
Source organism: Platysternon megacephalum (assembly GCA_003942145.1). NCBI lineage: Eukaryota > Metazoa > Chordata > Testudines > Platysternidae > Platysternon > Platysternon megacephalum. The sequence goes on from QXTE01000376.1 coordinate 639,968, forward strand.
GTTCCGAATGTGACAGATTTCCCTGGGGTGCAACCTGGAACTGGGGTATCGCTGAGCCCACTGTCTCACCAGCCTGGGCTCCCTTACTCACTGTGATGCTGTGACAAGCTGCAGACCCAGGGCCGGTGCAACCATTAGGCAGACTAGGCAGCCGCCTAGGGCGCCAAGATTTGGGGGCGCCGCCGCCAATCAAGATGCTGGCTGCAGATCGCAGACTGTAGGGAGGGAAGACGTATATGATAAGAACCAGGCTCCCAATGAATTGTTCTCCTGCCTTTAGAAAGTCAGCGAAGTCCTTTGATTTGATTGCTGTGTTGACAGGTACATTTACACAGTAATAGCTCCTTTGTCTTGTAGATTGCACAGCCGCCAGGAGGAGAGCAGAGCAGCTTGCGGCGGGAAATGTAAGACCCCTGCTGGGGCTGGGCTGTGCTGTCAGTGCGGTGCAGCCGGGGCCGGCTTGCACATGGCATGCTCGGAGAGTGGGCTGCAGGATTTGCAGGACGGCTGGCAGCTCTGCGGGCTCTCTCGCGTGGAGGAGCGGCTAAGCCACTTTACCCCACCTCCCTGCGCCCCAGCTTTCTACCCTCCCGACCCTGCTTTGGCATGAGGGCAGCGCACTCTCTGCCTCACAGTCCTGCCTGCCCCACGCCCCCCTGCCAGAGCGAGAGCCCAGCATTCAACTCCCCAGCCCGGGCGCAGGACGGACTCATTAGGGCAAAGCAGGCGACACGCTCTCATTGCCCTGTTGCAATTGCACTTGGCCCGCTGCTGCTGCATGCCAGGGACTGGAGAGGAGAGCGCCC
>QXTE01000376.1:642279-721542 GCA_003942145.1 Platysternon megacephalum
AGAACCAGTGTTGACAGGGCCAATTCGATCAGGGTGGATGTAGTCCACTCCCAATAATAGATGAGGAGGTGTCAATTCCAGGAGAGGCAAAGCTGCTTCTGTAATGAGCCAGCCACTCCCAGTCCCTATTCAAGCCCAAATTAATGGTGTTAAATTTGCAAATGAATTTTAGTTCTGCTGTTTCTCTTTGAAGTCTGTTTCTGAAGTTTTTTTGTTCAAGAATAGTGACTTTTAAATCTGTTATAGAATGACCAGGGAGATTGAAGTGTTCACCTACTGGCTTTTGTATGTTACCATTCCTGATGTCCGATTTGTGTCCATTTATTCTTTTACGTAGGGACTGTCCGGTTTGGCCAATGTACCTGGCAGAGGGGCATTGCTGGCACATGATGGCATATATAACATTAGTAGACATGGAGATGAATGAGCCCTTGATGGTGTGGCTGATGTGGTTGGGTCCTCTGATGGTGTCGCCAGAGTAGATCTGGGGAAAGAGTAGGCAATGAGGTTTGCTACAGGGATTGGTTCCTGGGTTAGTGTTTCTGTGGTGTGGTGTGTAGTTGCTGGCGGACTCCTTGTTGTTTTTGTGGATACAGACTAACACGGCTACCCCCTGATACTTGACACCATGCAAGGCTCTAATTTTATAAATTTTATTAATAACAATAATTGGATATTATAAAGGTAGAATAAAATGTAGTAGATTTTGATATGAAGGAAGGAAGTGATAGTGTATTGTGTGTAATGTATGTGATTTATTTTAAGATCCATGCTATGTTGTGCAAAGAGAAAACAATAACAATGTCAACATTGTCAGGTTATTAATTTATTTTTATTAAATATGTAGACTAAATAATGAAATTAATAAATTTTCAAGCCAAACGTGTATTAATTATAATGAACAATGGCATATTATGCAGTATTCATTTTTGAAAGTTTACAATAAGCAATGCTTCGTGGGGAGGAGTGGAGGTGGGGGGGCGGAAGGTGGAAGTTTCGCCTTGGGCGCAAAATATCCTTGCACCGGCCCTGTGCAGACCTCTCCTGGTTCTGCACTCACACAAACAGTTACACTGGCACAGACACAGCCAGCTGCAGTTACGTGAATGCTTCTTCTCAGCCATTCATTAACTAACAATAGAGAGGCTTCAGCCAGTCTCTCTCTGTCCTGCCCTGGTCAAAGCTCACCAATGTAAGTTATTTCCCAGTCTGCCCCTCTCTCAGTGGGGAGAGAACAATGCACCAGCCCCTGTGCCTGAGTAGATTTCCCTTTGCACTTCAAACACCACACTGTTTTAGGTAAAAAAATATAAAACAGATTTATTAACTACAGAAAGATTGATCTGTACGCTGTTACTTATAATCACTTAAAATTAGGGCTGTCTAGCGATTAAAATACCATTTATTTTAAATATTTTTGGATGTTTACTACATTTTCAACATTGGCTCATTGTTACATTTACTATATTGGCTCATTGTGTTAAATAGCTGTCTGCAAGCCTCAAACTGCTGAATGAGCTTTAGGGTAGGGAAGGCTGTGCCTTCCCAAAGAGCCTGTCCCTGCCCCCTATCTGACCCCCACCCACTTCCTGCCCCCCAACTGTCCCCCTCAGAATCCCCGACCCATCCTGCTCCTTGTCCCCTCACTGCCCCCCCCCCAACCACCACCCCGGGACCCCACCCCCCACCAACTCTCCCTGTCCCCTGACTGCCCCAACCCCTATCCACCTCCCCGCCGAGTCCTGACAGACCCCCGGAACGCCCACAATCCAACCCCCCGTTCCCCGTCCCCTGACCGATCCCCCCAGCAGCACTGTCCAGGGCCGCTCCTGGGTTACTGCTGCCTCTCCCCTCTCTCGGAGCCTCAGCGCACCCTGTCCAGGAGCTGCCCTGGCCCCTGGACAGCGCTGCAGCGGCGTGGTTCCGGTGGGACCGGAGCTCGCAGCCCCACCCCCTTACCACGCAGCTCTGACTCAGTGGGAGGAGCTCAGGCCACGCTGCTGCAGCGCAGTCCAGGGGCCAGGGCCGCTCCTGACTCGGCGCGCTGAGGCGCCGGTGGATGGGGGAAGGCGGAGGCGGAGGCAGGGCCGGGGGCCTGGGGCAAATTGCCCCATTTGCCCCCCACCTCTGGGCGGCCCTGGGTACTGCTGTAGATAGCGTTGCCAGATATTTACGTTCCAGATGCACTAAAGATTCATATGTCCCTTCATGCTTCAACCTCCATTCCACAGGACATGCTGCCATGCTGACGATGGGTTCTGCTCGATAACGATCCAAAGCAGTGCGGACTGATGCATGTTCATTTTCATCATCTGAGTCAGATGCCACCAGCAGAAGGTTGATTTTGGTGGTTCGGGTTTTGTAGTTTCTGCATCAGATTGTTGCTCTTTTAAGACTTCTAAAAGCATGCTCCACACCTCGTCCCTCTCAGATTTTGGACGGCACTTCAGATTCTTACACCTGTAGCTATTTTTAGAAATCTCACCTTCTTTGCGTTTTGTCAAATCTGATGTGAAAGTGTTCTTAAAACGAACATGTGCTGGGTCATCATCCGAGACTGTTATAACATGAAATATATGCAGAATGCGGGTAAAACAGAGCAGGGGACATACAATCCCCCCCCCCCCCAAGAAGTACAGTCACAAATTTAATTGACACATTCTTTTTTTAACGAGCAGCAGCAGCAGCATGGAAGGAGCATATGAATGTTTAGCGTATCTGGCATGTAAATACCTTGCAACACCGGCTACAAAAGTGCCATGCGAACGCCTGTGCTCACTTTCAGGTGACATTGTAAATAAGAAGCAGGCAGCATTATCTCCCATCAATGTAAACAAACTTGTTTCTCTTAGTGATTGGCTGAACAAGAAGTAGGACTGAGTGGACTTGTAGGCTCTGAGGTTTTACACTGTTCTGTTTTTGAGTGCAGTTATGTAACCAAAAAAACCTGCATTTGTAAGTTGCACTTTCATGATAAAGAGATTGCTCTTCAGTACTTGTATGAAGTGAATTGAAAAATACTATTTCTTTTGTTTATCATTTTTACAGGGCATATATTTGTAATCAAAAATAATAATATAAAGTGAGCACTGTGCACTTTGTATTCTGTGTTGTAATTGAAATCAATATGGAAAATGTAATAAAAATCTAAAAATATTTAATACATTTCAATTGGTATTCTATTATAAGTGTGATTAATCGCAATTCATTTTTTAATCGTGATTAAGTTTTTTTAGTTAATCACGTGAGTTAACTGTGATTAATTGACAGCCCTACGTAAAATCTAAGTTGGTTACCTAAGAAATAAACAAAATCACAATCTAAGTTGTATACACTAGAGAGGATTTGAATCAAGCAGTGTCTCAACCTGATGGTACAAGCAGTTTGCAGATCTTTCATACACAGGCTGGGATTCCTTCTTTCCTACCTGGGACCACCTTCCCCAGTTCAGTCTTTTTTCTAAGGTGTTTCCAGGTGTTGTGTTGTAGGGAGAGTGAGGCCAATTGGTGATGTCACTTCCCCGTTTTATAGCTTCTTCCATGTGGAGGGAATTTTTGTTTCAAGCAAAGCCCCCAGCACAGTTTGTGGAAAAGTACAGGCACAAGATGGAGTCCAGTATCACATGATCTAGTCCCATGCCCTTGCATGCTTTGATGAGTCATAGCAGCCATCACTTATATACTGGCTGAAGTCTCCACAGGAGAGCCCATCAGGTGAGGATGAGCTTTTCCCATGGGCCATTGTTTTCGCTGATGGGCCATTACCTTGAATAGTCCCTTCACAATGTGCTGGCTAGACTGGATGTAAACTAACTTGTGGGAGTTACCCAGGAGAAAGCACATTTGAAATACAGATGCAAAGTCTGTTCATAACTTCAGATACAAAAATGATACATGCACACAAACAGGATAATCATAGTCAGCAAACTACAACTTTTCCAATGCCACCTCACATGACATATTTTGTACAAATCCTATCATAATCTATCACTATGGTGAATAGGGGGTGCAGAGTGTTTCTTTGGGGGCACAGAGTGTCACACTGAGGTGCACCAATTCCACACGCTGCAGAGGAAGGCAACTCTCTGTCCCCCAAGGCCACTTGCCAATCTGATCTGGGGGGAAATTCCTTCCCAATCCCGACTATGGTCAGGGTCTCACTGATTGCCATGTGAGCAAGAACCGGCCATCCAAGCACCTGAGAGAGAGAATGCTTGATGCCCCCTCAGAGCCTGGTCCCGCCTGTGCAGTGTCCCAGCTCCAACTCTGGCCATCTCAGAAAAAGGAGATAAAAATACATGGGGGTGGGGGTGACGGAGCACACCCCATGTGTTCACATTATTGTAATAATCTGTGTACAAGGTATGGCGTGTGAAGTATCATTTGAAAACTCATAACTTGCTGATCAGTAATATCATGGTAAAATGTGTGTAGCGGCTTTATGCATAAAGTTATAAATTCTCCCTGTATGATGTTAAAAATACATGTCCAGACTCGTGTAGCACCAAACTAGTCAAACAGCCCTGTTTTGAACAAAGGAGCATATGTTTTTCTTAATTTCCATTTAAGCAACAAAGTCATCAAGCAGAAAGGAGGAAGGGAAAAACAAAGGAAGTTCACACAGGTGAAGATCCTTCCAAACAGACTCTTTGTCTCCTGCTTCACAGCAGGAAATACTTTTCAAGAAGGAGGCTGAAATTATAAAAAGGAGGGGAAGACCCCCCTGCCCCCGGTCAGTCTCTGGCATCACACCTCAGAAGACAAAGGAAAACAGCCATTGGACTCTGGGAGAGGGGTCCTGACCTGAAGAGTTTGGTCAATAATGCTGTTGGAAGTATGTGGTGAGAAACTTTGCTTTAAATCTAATGTACTGCTTTGAATCAGGCATGCAGGAGTGAAATCAGGAAGGCCAAATCACACTTGGAGTTGCAGCTAGCAAGGGATGTTAAGAGTAACAAGAAGGGTTTCTTCAGGTATGTTAGCAACAAGAAGAAAGTCAAGGAAAATGTGGGCCCCTTACTGAATGAGGGAGGCAACTTAGTGACAGAGGATGTGGAAAAAGCTAATGTACTCAATGCTTTTTTTGCCTCTGTCTTCACGAACAAGGTCAGCTCCCAGACTACTGCACTGGGCAGCACAGTATGGGGAGAAGGTGACCAGCCCTCTGTGGAGAAAGAAGTGGTTCAGGACTATTTAGAAAAGCTGGACGAGCAAAAGTCCATGGGGCCGGATGCGCTGCATCCGAGGGTGCTAAAGGAGTTGGCGGATGTGATTGCAGAGCCATTGGCCATTATCTTTGAAAACTCATGGCGATCGGGGGAGGTCCCGGATGACTGGAAAAAGGCTAATGTAGTGCCCATCTTTAAAAAAGGGAAGAAGGAGGATCCGGGGAACTACAGGCCAGTCAGCCTCACCTCAGTCCCTGGAAAAATCATGGAGCAGGTCCTCAAGGAATCAATTCTGAAGCACTTAGAGGAGAGGAAAGTGATCAGGAACAGTCAGCATGGATTCACCAAGGGCAAGTCATGCCTGACTAACCTAATTGCCTTCTATGAGGAGATAACTGGGTCTGTGGATGAGGGGAAAGCAGTGGATGTGTTATTCCTTGACTTTAGCAAAGCTTTTGATACGGTCTCCCACAGTATTCTTGCCGGCAAGTTAAAGAAGTATGGGCTGGATGAATGGACTATAAGGTGGATAGAAAGCTGGCTAGATCGTCGGGCTCAACGGGTAGTGATCAACGGCTCCATGTCTAGTTGGCAGCCGGTTTCAAGCGGAGTGCCCCAAGGGTCGGTCCTGGGGCCGGTTTTGTTCAATATCTTCATTAATGATCTGGAGGATGGCGTGGACTGCACCCTCAGCAAGTTTGCAGATGACACTAAACTGGGAGGAGTGGTAGATATGCTGGAGGGTAGGGATAGGATACAGAGGGACCTAGACAAATTAGAGGATTGGGCCAAAAGAAATCTGATGAGGTTCAACAAGGACAAGAGCAGAGTCCTGCACTTAGGATGGAAGAATCCCATGCACTGCTACAGACTAGGGACCGAGTGGCTAGGCAGCAGTTCTGCAGAAAAGGACCTAGGGGTTACAGTGGACGAGAAGCTGGATATGAGTCAACAGTGTGCCCTTGTTGCCAAGAAGGCTAACAGCATTTTGGGCTGTATAAGTAGGGGCATTGCCAGCAGATCGAGGGACGTGATCATTCCCCTCTATTCGACATTGGTGAGGCCTCACCTGGAGTACTGTGTCCAGTTTTGGGCCCCACACTACAAAAAGGATGTGGAAAAATTGGAAAGAGTCCAGTGGAGGGCAACAAAAATGATTAGGGGGCTGGAGCACGAGATTTATGAGGAGAGGCTGAGGGAACTGGGATTATTTAGTCTGCAGAGGAGAATTTGATAGCTGCTTTCAACTACCTGAAAGGGGGTTCCAAAGAGGATGGATCTAGACTGTTCTCATTGGTACCAGGTGACAGAACAAGTAGTAATGGTCTCAAGTTGCAGTGGGGAAGGTTTAGGTTGGATATTAGGAAAAACTTTTTCACTAGGAGGGTGGTGAAGCCCTGGAATGGGTTTCCTAGGGAGGTGGTGGAATCTCCTTCCTTAGAGGTTTTTAAGGTCAGGCTTGACAAAGCCCTGGCTGGGATGATTTAGTTGGGGATTGGTCCTGCTTTGAGCAGGGGGTTGGACTAGATGACCTCCTGAGGTCCTTTCCAACCCTGATATTCTATGATTCTATGATAGTTTGTTAAGATAGGCACTAGAAAGCATTTTTCTCTTTATTTTCTCATGACCATTTCTGACTTTTATACCTCATTGCTTGTACTCACTTAATAGCTCTCTCTTTGTAGTTAATAAACTTGTTTTATTGTTTTATCTACACCAGTATGTTTAAGTTAAAGTGTCTGGGTAACTCTATTTAAGATCATAATCTGGTGTATATCATTTCCTTTAAGCAATAACAGACTTAATATATTTGGACTGTCTAGGAGAGGGTGGGCTGTACAGGACATACATTTCTGGGGGAAAATATGGCACTGGGAATGTGTTGGGGTCACCCTGAAATATAACCCAGACTGGTGAGAGCCAGGGTGTGACTGGCAGGCTGCAGTTACATACAGGCATATCTGGGAGTGACCTACATGCTGGCAAGCTGTTTATGAGCAGCCCAGGTTGGGCATTACAACAGTCAGGCATTGCAAGGCACCCCAGGTTTCAGGGCAAGGGTGACACAGCTCCCCACTGGTCTAAACTGCACCCAGATATGTTATAGTGGGGGTGGGTGGGAAATCCCTTCCTGACCCCTATTGGTGGCCAGCAGAAACCCTGAAGCATGAGGTTTTAGGAACATAAGACAAAAACCGGAAGTGAGCGCCTGCTGAGCCCTGCCCCCCACCATCACAAACAATCTTGTCATACAATCACATTCTTAAATTTGTCCAGCTTGCTCTTAAAACTAAGTTATTTGCCCTGACAATGCCAATTGAGAGGCTGTTCTAGAACTTCACCTCTCTGATGGTTATGTCTATTTGTTCTTGTGCCAACATTGTCTTTTAGCTTAAATAACTCACTTTTCTCCCTAAAGTATTTACAGAGAGCAATCATATCCTCTCTCAGCCTTCTGTTTGCTAGGCTAAGCAAGCCAAGCTCCTCCAGTCTCATAAAATAGGCCCTCTATTCCCCTGATGATCCTAGTAGCTCTTCTTTGCTGTCACTATCGCATCATCACTGCCACATTGTACACTCATTTCTTAACTGTCACACAGACATCCCATCACCCAAACAGAGGACTTTGAAGATGCTGAAATGTCAGACACACAGGATCCATCCAATATGTGACTTCACATACAGAATCATCTGCTGTCAACTGACTACACAGACTGATAAAACTATTCACCCATGCAATATTGTTGCCATGGAAAAACAGCATCAACAGGTCACTCATTTCTGTTTTATAAGAGGTATGCGTTGCTTTGTTGTTGTTTTTTACAATTGATCTTAAGTCCCATAGGGTCAGCAAATATTCTATATTGGATGACCAGCTGCCTACTGTGGAAGAAGAGTGGACTTTATTTTAGGATTCTATCACAGAGTTTGCTGGAGAAAAACTGGGATTTAAGAGAATAAAAAACCAATGTTGGATTACAGATGATACCGTCAAATTACGGGAAAGAAAGAAAGAGGCCTGGTGCAGAATAGATCCACTGGAAGGTCAGAGTTGAGTCAGCGAAGAGAGGAGAAAATGTGTAACAGAGAAAAAGAAATGTCTTGAATGACCAGTCAAGAGGCATGTTGGAATGATCATAATCAATGGTGGAATAGTATGGCACAGTGCTTTGAGGAAGCCTCTGAAAGACATGACCAGAAATGTAAATTTGAGATTTTGAAGGATTTTGGACATCCTAACTGGATGTCCATTCTCGCAGCTTCTGTCAGTGAAGGACAAAAATTTAGCAAAGGTATAACAAGAGCCAATGGCTAGATAAATTCAGAGAGGAAATAAAGTGTACATTTCAAAGGGTGAGGGTAATTAACCATTGGCACAATTTATCAAGGGTTATGCTGGATTCTCCATCCCTGTCAAATTTTAAATCAAGATTAAGTGTTTTTCTACAAGCTCTGCTCTAGGAATGATTGTGGGGCAGGTCTCTGGCCTGTGCTATGCAGGAGGTCAGACTGAATGGTCCCTTCGGGCTTTGGAGGCCATGACTTATCATCCCCACGTAGAGGTGGAGATCTGAAATACAGAAAGAGTGACTTGCTCAGCATCACATATGGACTTGGGCTAATCAAAGCCTTGAACCCACATCTTAGAAAGCCAAGGCTAATGTTTGACCCACCAACCCATCCTCCCTTCCTGCTAAACAGTACCCTGAGATATGACTCACGCCTTTCTCTCAGAAACTGCTCTGTCTCAGAAGAGAGGCAATCCACATGGAGATTATGACTGACTCACTTTAAGGCATAGGAAATTACTAATGTAAACTGTGCTTAAAGAAACCTGTCACCACCCATTTTGCATCTAGTCCTATGGTTTAGTTTGTATTGCACAGCCACGTGGATGCCCATTATAGTATGCCTAGGATTTGCTTCTTTGCCGATGCTACTTGCTATTATTTTGGCCGGCTTTGAGAAACGTGTGTGTCTTTGTGCCAAGGAGACGCTCATTTGGGGCACTGGGTGTAGGGTCTTATTGAACAGCAAAAGCTCACACTTTCACATTGGTCCAAAGCACACCCATGGGGCTTCCCAATGTTTAATTTGACATTAAAATGTTACTGGCCATATAGCCCTCTCCATTGTTTGCTTCTTTGCTAGATGGATGCATTTCTCCATCACAGCCTCCTGTGGAGAGAACCATTGCTGAGATAATGCCATGGGAAGTTTAATTATTATCTTTGTAGAGACCACAAAACCACACTATTTTCGATGGGGCTTTTTGTTGGCATAGCTGAAACCATAAAGAAATGTTCAGTCAAAAGCCACAGCTGTTCCCATTCTGTAGATTATAGGTGTTGGCATGTAACTGTAGCACCCTCAGCTAGAGTCAGCCAACTGCACAAACAAGATAGTACAGTTACAGGAAAATCTGGAAACACAAGAGGAATTCTACTGACTGGTGGAGAAGATGATGATTTGTGTCGTTCTGCGACTCCAGGGGTAATGTGTGTCCCTGGCCCTGCATTGAACAAGTGGAAGCCAGGAAATAACACTGCTTCTTCCACCTACAAGTTAGTCACTCTGAACACTTCATGAGCCTTGGCTGTTTCTTTCACCAGGAAAAGAAGTGTGATTCAGACGGGTTAGGGTAACAGACACAGATTTCTGTTTTGTATGGTGGTGACCAGGGAAATTCAGGTACCTGAGAAATTCTGGTGTCTCCAAGGAAAGTACACACACGGCAGCCAGCACTGGCTTCAGAAATGCAGCAGTGGAAATCTGTGCAGCTCCAGTGAAAGGAACAGGCCAGACTGAGTCACTTTGACTCACACTTGCTTTCAGTGAGGCTCATCAAGAGTGAGATGGTCTTTTATGGGGTCTGGCTTGGGGAGTAAGGAAGTGACCCTTTGGGGAGCATATATCTAGAGCTAGCTTGTGGCTTGGGCACAGCCCCGAACAAGGGGTGGTGTATTCGCTGCACTGGCCCAGAGGCAGCCCCAGGAGGTGCTGCCACTCAGACACCCTGCCACAGGATACACTCGCTGCTGGGGCACCTCCTTGTGGCCGCATCTGGGGATTAGCTGCACTTAGGTCTGATGCCCCTTTCCTCACCCCGTGGTCTCTCTCTCTCTCTGGGACTCAGGGTACTCCTTCTTTGTGACTCAGCCCTCCAGCCAGGTCACTATGGTCATGCCCTTCTGGGGTAGCAAAGTCCCACTGGACGACTGTCCTACGCAGTCTTCTGCCCCACTGACCAGACTGTGCCACTTCCCTCAGTGGCTGGTAGGGGAACCCAGGCCTTCTCCTCCACTCTGGGGTCCAGCCCAGGGACCCTACGACCAGCAGCTGAGGTCTGCACAATCCCAAACCTTGCGACTGTTTCCCTGGGCTGCTCCTACTTCACCTCTATCAGGCTCTTTGCCTCCACCAGGCTCTTTCTCCACCCTTGTCTGGGTACGCCCTTCCCTCAGGGCTGGGTCTCCAGAGCTTCTGGTCTCCCCATGGTTTCCTCCTTTCCCTCACCAAGGCTGGAGAGTGACTGCAGAGCTCCACACTGCAGCCTCTGTCTGCTGCAACCTGCCTGGCTTTAGCATACCCCACCTGTTCCTTCTCAGGTGGGCTCTACTCTCAGTCAGGGGTTGCTTATCCAGCCCAGTTCCCCTCAGGTGTAGCCTATCAAGTTAATTGGCCCCCTTTTTAGCCTCATTAACCCTTTCAAGGCTGGTCAGGGTTGAACACCCTGTCACACACCCCTCTGAGTCACAATCCCTCCCTGCTTCCTCCTTATGCTGTTCTGGGGTGGAACGTGGCTACTGGCTTACACCAGAATAAATTGCACCACCTGGGCACTAGACAATATGATGGACTGTCAGGAGTCAAGACTCCACCCACTGTAGACCTGACCCCAAGGCCTGGCTATTCTACGCAGGGGTGGGGGTGTTCTTATCCTCCTGCCCCAGCGGAGGAGCTCATGAGCACATCTCTGGGGATGATCAGTGGCCCTCAGCCTGTCTAAAATATCAATATTTGCCAAGCCAAAAAGGACAACATGGGGGGAGAGGCAATGTGTGGGACTGGGTGTGTGTGAAAAGTGCCTGCCCGATAGCCAGCGTGTGCGGTGCTGTACGGCAAGGGGTAGTATGTGTGTGTCAACCAGACATGGGGTCGGAGACAATTCCAGTGGGATACTATAGGTGCTGGGTCTCCATCCCATACTAAAGGTGCTTGGAACAACATAGCAATTCAGGACTCAATCATAAGCCACCCTGTGCCCTGCACAAGGGATAAACGGGCATTGCCGTTACTCCCACGCCTGGGCAGGGAGCCTGCGGTGCCGTGACACCCCCCGCCCCCAGTGTGCTGGACATGGCAGTGACCTCTGCTAGGTAGAGGGCTGGCACCGCTCAGTCCCAGGGAGCCAGGAACCAGGCTGTCCCACTGAGAGTCAGTCTGCTCCTGGGGCAGCACTGAGACATGCTGCCCCTCACAACATGCTTGTGCCAAATCCACCAGTTCGCCCTGAGGCAGCAGCTCACATGGTGATATTGTGCCCACCCTTCCCTTGCACTGGGCACAAGGGCTGGTAGCGAGCCTGCACCTACTCCTCTCTGGGTCCGGCAGTAGATCCCCCTTTGCTTATGTGGATCTGGCAGCACCTGAGCCAAAGACCCAAGTGCACACAGAGGAGTTCTGAGACCATCCATATGGAAGGATATTAGGCCAGGGAACGGACCAACAGGCTGATGGGCTGGGAACTGAAAGGAATTCAACAGCAACGGTGAAAAAACAATAGCACAATCCCTTCCCCCACCTCCAGTGGTGCCGAAAACCCTCCGCTCCCCACCTCCTGGCCTTGAGGCCGCTAACCCATCCGGTGGTGCGCGCGCAGCTGAGTTGTGCTAGCTGGGTGAGATGGCTGCTCGGTTTGGACCTCCGGCCTGGTGGGGTGCTGCTCCTCGGCCTCCACCTTCCCTTGGGACTCACCCCCAGCCCCAGCCTAGCCGTGCCAAGCACAGCCCATCCCCCAGGCTCATGTACACCCGCACCCAGGCCAGCACAGTCCTTCTCCCCTCCACCGAGCCCCCACATACACACACTGCTGCCAAGATGGCGCCCCCATCCCAGCTCCTCCCTGCTGTCCTGGAATCCTCTGGCTTCTAGCCCCTCTTGGCTGTTGGCACCTGGGCGCCGTCTGCTGGCTTGTTACACTGTCACTGCTCCTGGCCCTAATTAATACGACTGAATTGAGGCCACCGTCCCATCCTCACTAGCTTTGCTTTATTCGCAGGTTGAGGCGAGCCTGCCATGGCACTGGGAAGGCCTCTCCAGGAGCTGCTCCCAGGCACTTGGGAAGCCACGCGCACACCCCATGCCTCAGCTCCCCCCGAGTACTCTGTGATAGCAGCCTCCATGCCACAGGGCTGGGTGGGGGCAGCAGGAGCGGGTCTGAGCTGCAATATGCCATGCTGTGCTCTAGGGCAGAGCTGGATCCCAGCCCCGGGCCCTGGCGTTTGCTCTCAGGGGCAGTTCTGGTCTCCCTAGAGTTACATGGCTGGCTTGGGCTACAGAGAGGAGCCTGAAATGCTGAAACAAAGAGGGAGGGTCTCAGTGCAAACTGGAGCCTGTTAATACCCAGAGAGTCCATCTACAGCCCTCCAGGGAACCATCTTCCCATCAACATCTGCCTGACATGCCCTGGGACCCTCCACGTCACCCAGAAATAAGCCTCTCTGCTGCTCCTCCCTCCCTACTCTGCCGGGGACCCCCGAGTCACAGTTCCAGTAAGGAATCAGAACAGTGGGGGAAGGGCAAGTGGGGATCCCACATAAGTGGAACTGGAAGGGCCATTTATTATCACTTTTCAGTCAGGAGCACGGGCAGGGCCTGGCCCAGCTGGGATCCCCAAGGGCTCGCTGCCTCCGCGCTCCAGCTGGGAAGGTAGAACCTTGATGGACCATTTGGTACCTCCAGGTCCTGTCTTCCTTTTGTGCAGGTGCAGCCCCAGTGTGCCATACAGCCTGGCCCTGGGCTCTAGCACCCTCTCCCCACTGAAAGGCGGTCCCTGGGCTCTCCTCCTCCCAGGGATCCTGGAATGGGGAGCATTATGCTGCGTGTCTGGGAGGAGAGCCGCTGCTGATAAGGACTGGTAGTGGCTAGCAGGCTGCTCACTGGGCAGGAGAGTGCCCATTGGTCAGGGAGAATGATTTCTTTGACAGTCCTCCCCCTCCCCACATCATCAATGGCATGGTAGAAGGAAGCCAGGCCCTACAGTAGGGGAATTTGAACTGATGGAGGTTGGATGACATTAGTTGGTTGTGTGAGGTCTGGGCCGGGATCTGTGAAGGATACGCGAGGGGCACGTTGTGTCTGACCCCCCCAGTGCGTTCCATCCGTGGCACAAAGTGCACGTTATAAAGGGAAGGAAGTAGCTGGCCTTTGCTTTCCCCATGCCAGTCACAGTTACAGGCGAGCATGGCACTGTCTAAGACTTTGGTGCAGCCTCCACCCCAGCAGCCATCCAGGAGAGCCAGGGAAATGGGGAGATTAACTTGTGTAAATATTTTTCTTAATGAATCATCCTCTAAGTCAGGGAAGTTCCCTGGACAGTTTATTTGTTTAAGGGAATTTATTAATATTTGTATTTCACTGACTGTAGCGGGGCGATGACTCACCAATGCGGCGCCTCCTACTGGTCGTCCAGGGAATTAGCTCTTCCAGCATGGAGCGCCCTCTACAGGCCAGTGTCGCACCTGCTGCTGGCCCCGTGTCCTTCCCAGACCCTTTTCCTCAGGGTTCTGCCCCCACAGTCTGGGTCTCCCCTCCTAGGGGAACCCCCAACCCTCTATCCCCACCTTGCCTCAGTGCCTACTGCCAGTAATCAGCTAGCTCCCGCTCACTGGGGCAGACTGCAGTCTGCAATGGCCACTCATCATTGGCTGCCTCTGCCTAAGCCCTAGGCTGCCCCTCTGCAGCCCCAGTACCTTTTGTAGGCCTTTATCAAGGCCTGCAGCCTGGGAGTTTACCAGGCTGGAGCTCGCCAGCTCCCTTTGCCCTTCCCCAGCACTGCTCCACCTCAGGTACCTCGCTCCCAAGCAGCTAGCCCTTCCCACTCCAGGGCTAGAGTGGGACTCCTCCAGCTTCTGGCCCACAGCCCTCTTATAAGGGCCAGCTGGGCCTTGATTGAGCTGGCCAAAGCTGTGGCTGCTTCCCCAATCAGCCTAACATTTCTCCACCACAGCCCTCTCCAGGGCTGCTTTAACCCCTTCCAGGCCGGAGCGGGGTGACCACCCCGCTACACTGACCATACCGCAAATCCCCCATCTTTGGTAATTTAGGGTATGACTCAGTATTGCTACAGTCTGTGGAAGTAACTGAGGTCATTGTACGAATGGAAGATTAGCTATGGCATTGAATACACAATGGTTTAGCCACTGTAACATCCCCTTGCTTGGGGTTCTTTGGAGCTCGGTTCCTTAGCTAAAGAACAGATTTCAGAATCCTTAGAAATCTATCAGATTTATTACTAAAATGGTTATTTAGTTTTTAAATTCGAATTACAGAACGTAAAAATGCTGGCTACCGGATAGTATTTACAAGGTTTAAGAGAATGGATGTAGCATAGAATATTTGAACTTAACAAGCAATAAGAAATCAAATCACAATACATCAGTCTTATCAAGGAGTCTGATTTTAGTCCTGTACTCTTCTGGGCAGGTGTTTTGGTACAGTAACTCCCCACTTAACGTCCTCTCGTTTAACGTTGTTTCGATCTCACGTCCCTGCTCAATTACAGAACATGCTCCATTTAAAGTTGTGCAATGCTTCGCTATAAGGTTGTTTGGCTGCCTGCTTTGTCCACAGCTGGCAGCCCCCCTATCAGCTCCCCTATGCCCCCCACCAGCGCCTCCTGCCTGCCGGCAGACCCCGTGGATCAGCGCCTTCCCCCTCCTCCCCCCGCCTCCTGCCCGTGGCAATCAGCTGGCTTGTGGCGTTCAGGAGGGAGGGGGGAGGACTCCACACGCAGGCTCCCCCTCCCTCCTGCCTCCTGAATGCTGCAAGCCAGCTGATTGCCGCAGGCAGAAGGCAGGGGAGGGAGGAGGGGCCTGCACGCCGAGTCCTCGCTCCTCCCCCCTCCCTCCTGCCTCCTGAACGCCGCAAGCCAGCTGATTGCCGCAGGCAGAAGGCAGGGGAGGGAGAGGGGAGGAGTGAGGACGCGGCGTGTGGAGTAAAGGGGGAGGGGGGGAAGAAGAGGCAGGTTAAGGGTGGGGGCTTGGGGAAGGGTCGCAGTGGGCGGGCCAAGGGTTGAGCCCCCCGCCCCTGGTGCTTGCAGAGTAGGGGAAGCTGCCGCTGGTGCTGCGCAACGTGCTTCTAGTCTACAGCACCTTCAGCCTCCTTGCCTGCCTCATTGTCTCCAGTGCCAGTGTGGGGTAAGGCGGGGGCACCTCCCAGCTATAGTACTGTACTGTACTGTATGGCAAAAAAAAATTTCCCTGTAACCTAACCCCCCCCACCCCCCATTTACATTCATTCTTATAGGGAAATTGGATTCGCTTAACATCGTTTCGCTTAAAGTTGCATTTTTCAGGAACATAACTACACCGTCAAGTGAGGAGTTACTGTGTACTTTTACACTTGACTTGCCAGAGTGCATGCTTCTTTCTATTTTCCTCAGTACGGTATGTCTTTCAATTTTTAAAGGAGGCCTTTTTGCCTCTAACCACCGTTTTTACTCTGTTGTTTAGCCATGGTGGCATTTTTTTTGATCCTCTTACTTTTTTTTATTGGGATTACACATTTAGTGTGAGCCTCTGTTATGGTGTTTTTAAATAGTTTCCATGCAGCTTGCAGGCATTTTACTCTTGGGACTGTTCCTTTGAATTTCCATCTAACTAACTTCCTCACTTTTGTGTAGTTCCCCTTTTTGAAGTTACATGCTAATGTAGTGGGTTTCTTTGGTATTTCTCCTCCTATTAGGAATTAATTACATTATGGTGGCTATTATTGAGCGGTCCAGCTATATTCACCTCTTGGACCAGACCCAGTGCTCCACTTAGGACTAGATCCAGAATTGCCTCTCCCCTTGTGGGTTCCAGGACTAGCTGCTCCAAGCAGCAGTCATTAATGGCGTCTAGAAGTTTTATCTCTGCATCCCATCCTGAGGTGACCTGTTCCCAGTCAATATGGGGATAGTTTAAATCCCCCCTTATTATTGGTTTTTCTGGGTTTTTTTATAGCCTCTAATCTCCCTGAGCATTTCACAGTCACCTGCAGCGTCCTGGTCAGGTGTTGGTAGTATATTCCTACTGCTATTCTCTTCTTATTCAAGCATGGAATTTCTAGTTATAGAGATTCTATGGTACAGTTTGATTCATTGAAGATTTTTACTATATTTGACTCTGCTTTCTTTCTGACATAGAGCCACCCATCCAGGCCTGGCTTTAGGCTGATTTGCCCGATTCCCCGGAATCGGGCCCCATGCATAAGAGGGCCCCGCGCGCCGGCTGGAGTGCGGCAAGCCCCGCTCCCCCGGCTGGAGCTCCGGCAGGGCGAGCCCCGCGGCCCCGCTCCCCCGGCTGGAGCTCCGGCAGGGCGAGCCCCGCGGCCCCGCTCCCCCAGCCGGAGCTCCGGCCGGAACGCGGCAAGCCCCGCTCCCCCGGCTGGAGCTCCGGCAGGGCGAGCCCCGCGGCCCCGCTCCCCCAGCCGGAGCTCCGGCCGGAACGCGGCAAGCCCCGCTCCCCCGGCTGGAGCTCCGGCAGGGCGAGCCCCGCGGCCCCGCTCCCCTGGCCGGAGCTCCGGCAGGAATGCGGCAAGCCCCGCAGCCCCGCTCCCCCGGCTGGAGCTCCGCCGAAGACTCGAGCGCCGCCCACCCGGTGAGTACAAGCCCCGCCCCCACAAATCAGGCCCCGCACTTTGTAAAGCCGGCCCTGCACCCATCTCCCCCTCAGTGTGATCTACTCTGTCACTTCTATGTATTTTGTACCCGGGTATTAACTATGTCCCACTGATTATCATTGTTCAACCAAGTTTCTGTGGTGCTTATTATATCAATATACTCATTTAATACCAGGCACTCAACTTCACCCATCTTAGCCTTTATACTTCTAGCACTTGTATAGAAGCACTTATAAAATCTGTCAATAGTTTGTTGTCTGCCTTCATGTGGTGTAATTGAATGGGACTCTTTTCTGTTTGCGTTTTTCTCTTCTGCTCCTACCTGTACTTTATCAGTCTCTATCCTTTCCTCTTTACTAGGATATAGAGGCTCCCCATTAATAGAAACACCCCGTAGTATCTGTCTGTCTGACCCGTGTGCTCCTCCACACCTGTCAGCTTTCCCCCAGCCCTTAGTTTGCAAACTCCTCTATGACCTTTTTAACTTTACATGCCAGCAGTCCGGCTCCAGTTTGGTTTAGATGGAACCCATCTTTCCTGTATAGGCTCCTCCTTCCCAAAAGGTTTCCCAGTTCCTAATAAATCTAAACCCCTCCTCCCTACACCATCATCTCATCCATTCATTGAGACCCTGCAGTTCTGCCTGTCTAACTGGTCCTGCGCATGGAACTGAAAGTGTTTCAGAGAATGCGCCTATGGAGATCCTGGACTTTAATCTCTTCTTAACAGCCTAAATTTGGCCTCCAGGACCTCTTTCTTACCTTTCCCTATGTCACTGGTGCCTGTATATACCACAATCACCAGCTCCTCCCTAGAACTGCACATTAGTCTATCTAGATGACTCAAGAGGTCTGCAACCTTTGCATCCAGCTGGCAATTCACCATGCAGTTCTCCCAGTCATTACAAACCCAGCTATCTATATTTCCAACAATCCAATCCCCCATTACTACTACCTGTCTCTTCCTATTAACTGGACTTTCCTCCCCCGGAGAGGTATCCTCCATGCAAGAGGACACCATGACATCATCTGGAAGGAGCATCCCAATTATGGGATCGTTTCCCTCTGCTCCAGTTAGATGTTCTCCTTCCCCGAGATCTTCGCCCTCCTCAACAGCACGGAGGCTGTCAGGCGGTCGGTGGGACTGGTCTACTGTGTCCCTGAGAGTCTCATCTATGTACCTCTCTGTCTCCCTTAGCTCCTCCAGTTCAGCCATTTCTGGCTCAAGAGCCCATACTGTGTCTCTGAGGGCCATGGGTTG
This sequence comes from Platysternon megacephalum, assembly GCA_003942145.1. NCBI lineage: Eukaryota > Metazoa > Chordata > Testudines > Platysternidae > Platysternon > Platysternon megacephalum. The sequence continues at coordinate 660,593 of QXTE01000376.1, forward strand.
CTTGCACTGAATGGACACACATGCCACCTGCTCACAAGGTAGGTAATTGTACATGCTGCATTCAGCACAATAAACTGACTAGCCCCCACCCTGCGGCTGGACTGCTCCCTGCAGTATTTTTATTCTTGCAGGTGGTTTTGGGCGGGGCGTTATTAACCTAAGTTTAAGATATGTATGTTGGGGTATCTAGCTCTCATGTTCCCTTTCTAAACTCCCTCACAACTCCCGTTTGCTGCTCCTGTTCATTAGCTCCTCTGGTTGTTTAGCCAATATTTAATAATGGCCTCCTCAGTCTAGCAGAGAAAGGTCTAACAGGATTCAATGACTGGAAGCTGAAGCCAGACAGATTCAGACTGGAAAGAAGGGGTCAATTTTTATCAGTGAGAGTATGTAACCACTGGAACAACTTACCAAGATTAGCTGTTTATCTAACAGATCTGCTGTAGGAATTACTTGGGGGAAGTTCTCTGGCCTCTGCTATGCAGGAAGTCAGAGGAGATGATCACAGTGGTCCCTTCTGGCCTTGAGATCTATGAATCTATGGATAAATCACTGGGTTAACCTCTATGAGCAAACCTGGCCATCACACTGCGTCTGTGTCCCTGGGGATAGCACAACAGTGCTGGATAGAGTTCTCTGCCATGCTGACCTCAGCCAAGTGATGTTCCTTCTCCAAATAACAGCCTGCTTTTCCTCATCTCCATGGTCACAGGACCACTCGTTCCCAACACAGACTCAGTAAAAGGTCACCTCTTGGAACTCAAGGACATACAGTTCATTAACACCCACTCCTGATTCATAGCATGAACAGTCACAGCTTTGGTGAACTCCCATGGCTCCTGTGAGCCTGTGTTTGGATTCAGTGACTCTTGTTTAAAATGTGATTGTGTTTGGCTATTTACTTTTCAGTGGCTCCTCTGTAGCATTTTTGTGGTGCCACTTCTGCCTTCTCCAAACTAAAACAGGCAATAAAGCAATGTCCCTGATTTGATTATGAATCTCGTAATAACCGGTGTCTTTCTCAGAGCTCCTGCTCCCAGACTCATGGGATGGCAGGAGAATCTCAGCTGTCGTTACAAAAAAAAAAAAGGAAGTTTCTAGCCCACATGGTTGTGAGAAGCTGGGAATTGTCATTCGGGGCATCCTAAAAGGGTCAAAACCAGAAGGCAAATAGAGAACCCCCCATTTATTAGCCTAAAAATCAAGAGCTTTTTAAAAGCCAATCTCATGATTTTGGGGACTGACCTGTGACTTGAACGCTGTGGGTTGTGAGGAAGTCACCTCCTGTGCCTCGGTGAAGAGGCAGCTTTGCAGTGCAGGGAAGTGGATCTGACAGCGCACCCCAAGCCCCCCGGTGCCTGGGCCTCACGAGGACAGCGGGCAGGATGCTGATACATGGCACTGCCATTTCTTAGTGCAGTGCATGGGCAGTACCCTGGGAGCCCTGCCTGTCGCCTACCCACCCCCCGCTGGGCTCTGGCACATTTTGGGGGGCTGCAGCTGGCTCACAGGGGCTGGTGCGGTGCTGGGCTCAGGTGGCCGGTCTGACCCGCCCGTTGTGTGCCAGGCAGCGTGGAACCCCAGGGCAGTGGCTGGCAGGGTGGGAAGGGGAGGGGAGTGAAGCAAGAAGACCAGCCAGGCAGCCTCAGCTTTGGCAGCCCTGCTGATGAGTCACAGTGCAGGAGTTGGGGCTGGTTTTGGGGGCCCCCGCACTCCTTGGGGATCTGCCCAAGCCACCTGCAGTTCCCCCGTCAGCTGCTAGAGATGGCTGTCATGGCAGTGCTGCAAGGGGCCAAGGCCACTGGCAGCCCCCTGCCCCCCACCCGCCCCCAGCAGAGGCTGCTTCTGTTCCTGGTGCCAGGCAAGGGAGGCAATGGAGACACAGACCCCTTCCCTGCTGGCTGGAGACAAAGGGTGGCTGCAGGAGCTGCTGTGGACGGGAAGCAGGAGGCTGGAGGAGCCAGCATTGGCAGGGCTGGCCGTCCTCGTGGCTTCATTACCAGGCCCGTGATATTTCCTTTTGACTCCCAGCCCAGCCCTGGAGGCAATTCATTACATGGGAATCTCAGCTTCCATTTGAATGCACAGGGAAGTTTCTAGCCTTTGTGGCTGTGCAGAAAAGCCGGGAAACGTGAGCCTAGTGCATCCGCATGGCTCACACCCGGAGGATGGACTCACCATGGCTTGGAGTCTCTGAGACAAAATGAACATTTTCCTGATCCAATTAATCCAGTTTCTGGAACAGGTGCTGTGGTGTGTTGATAAGAGGATGGGCGGTGGTCAGTCTGGGTGACTGTGGTGGTCTCTTCTGGCTCTGGGGTGAGTGAAGCTTCCTTCATGAGCCATGGAGAGAACAGGATTATCTGCATTGCCCCAAACATGCTCATAACACTTGCAGCTCTGCATTATGACACTGACTCTAATAAAATCTCATGCTTCAGGGCTTCACCCGGTGACCTGCAGGGGTCAGGAAGATATTTACTTCCCCATGCACAATTGTAATCTGGATTTTTTTCTTTCTGAAGCATCAGGGATTGGCCAGAGCTGGAGACAGGACACGGGATGTGGTGGACCAGTGTTCTGAGAATCCTCTTTCTAGATGCCCGGCTGGTGTGCCTTGCTCACATTCTTGGGGTCAGATTGATCACCACATTTAGGGTTAGGAAGGAATTTTCCTCAGGTCAGACTGGCAGGGAGCATGGGGCTGGGGGTTGTCACCTTCCTTGGAAGCGTGAGGCCGGGGTCACCTGCTGGGATCATCTGGGCATGTCCATCTGATCAATCCCCTGCCATTGCAGGGGCCTTGCGCTCTCCTGGTTTCTGCTTGTGGCTCACAACAGTTTAGTCTCCTGAGGACAGAAATGCTTTAGTCTAATTAAAGTCACTGGGCTCAAAGCAGGGGTAACTGAATGAAATGTAATAGCTTGACGTATACAGGAGCTCAGAGCGCTGGTCCCCCCTGTCTGGGGTCCCGTCTCCAGCTGTGGCCAATCCCCGATGTTTCAGAGGAAGGCCCAATCTGGACTTAAATTCTATAAGCTATAAATGGGAAATATGAAAACCCTGAACCATTTTTATTTTGTAAATCGCTCCTGGTTTTTAAGCCTGGCGGTGGTGCACTGGGGACCTGGAGAGGGCGGTGGGCTGGAGGAGGAAGGGGCGGCTGTGTAGCGGGCTGTGGCCTGCATTTGTGCAGATGCACCTTTTGTTGGTGTTCTCAGATTGAATTTCCCACCTGTGATTGTCTCCATGTGGCATGTGTGGCCAGGGAGTTCAACAACCAGCAGCCAGACTGGGAAACATCTTTTCCAAAAACCCTCTTCTTTTGGGGCCAATCGTGGGGTTTATTAATGCTTGGGGTTGGCAGTAGGGGTTCCCTCGCCCCTCCACCCTCTACAACTCCCACAACCAGCTCCCAAGGCCTCCCCTCAGCAACTCCCTTCTCAGGCTTAGATGGGAAGAAGTAGCAGTGGGAAATATCTTTGGCTATTGAAACTCATTCACAGCTGCACACTTATTTTTCGTAAGATTCTGACCCTTGGAGGAAGAATATGAAAATCAGGGGACTCTTTTTAGACCTTTGGGAAGCTTAATTTGATTTCAAGACAGCCCCTTGCAGCATGCTGGTATGCAGCGGGATTGCAACATCACTGGTCAGCCAGCCAGCCATCAGATGGTTGCCATTATTCGCTGGCCAGCTGTGCTGCAGACCAGTCAGCTGAAATTCTGCAAAACTCTCTTGGCGTTTTCTGGCACTTTCATCTGTGTTCCCGGGGGATGATTATTTAATGCTGCTGGGATTTTGTGTAATTAAAGAGGTTAAGAAACTTGGCTAGGTAACTTATTATTTTAAAATAAACAAATCACATGGCCAGATGAGACAACACTGCCCTGAATTTTTAACAGAGGCTATTGGACCTCCTAGGTTAACAATCGTTTAATATGTGACAGATGCTGCATTAGGGCTCTCTGCTGTACCACACATATGCTCAGGATTGCAAGATCCACCAGGCAGGGACTCTGCTTTTCCTGGTTCTCTGTGCTATGTAAATAGTCATTAACGCTATGGATTAACTGCGGGCAGGAACAGTGATTAGAGTGCTTTGATCATACCCGTTTTCTCCTTCCTAACGTGCCGGCTGCACCATCCACGGGGCTGCTGTCCCTGGGGCACACCCTCCCCTCAGCACAGGAACTGCCATTCCCCTTGATTCAGAAGGGAGCATGCCCCCCAGGACACTCCCTATGGAGAGCGAGCTGCCCCCTCCTTTCCTTCCATCTCCACCCGCCAGTGGGGAAGAGGGCTTGTGCCACCGGTGTTCGCAGGCAGCAGTCTCTGTCTCCAGGACAGCGCTAGGCCTGCAAGTGCAGATGGCTCTGGCGAGTCTGCTCTTTGGATCACACACCTGCAGACCAGGGCTCTCGTTGTCCCGTTCCTACTCACACATGCCTCAGCACTGCCGTGCGATGCGGTGAGGAGGAAATGCATGGACTCAATAGCAAAACCAGGAGGGGAGAGATTCAAGGACACACAGCTACAGTTTTACAGAGAGAGCAGCACTTCCAAACGGAGAGGGGCCCGGTGAGCTTGTGAGCTGAGTGAGCGGGCTGCAGCTCTCTGCTCCACAGCCATGATGGCGCTGTGACCCTTTGCCTGGTTTTCAGAGCCCAGCAGGGCTCCTTGTGCTCCTGTCAGACAAACATGTGTCCGCGATCAGTTACAGATGTGCGGCAATGGCCATATATGGGCAGAGATGTACTGCACAAGTCATACCATTACCGTTATGTACTGCCTCCCCTCCCAGCGGCACGTTACAAAGCAGCCAAGGGCCAGCTGAAGACGGGTACAGTTTCCCTCAGGCAGCTTTTGCTGTAAATAAATAAAATACCTGTGGGTTGGCTCTTCACCATTCCTTTGCTATGAGCCAATAGTGTATCAAGGAAAGGAGAGGAAGAGAAACTAATTCCCCTTCTCTAACTGGCTCTGCAAAGAGCATAAATCCCACATGCTCGTCAGGAAAGCACCCCTCCCTTGAGTTGTTATGCTTTTGCCTGCTACCCTGAGCCTCCAGCCTTAGGGAAAACCGTCTGCCCCCTGCCCAGCCTGAGTAGCTGCGCTGGACTCTGGGCAGATGGCTCAAGGAGCAGAGACAGGAATCCTCTGTCTCAGACTACGATGCCCTTACATGACTCACTCCTCCCCGGCACTCCCATGCCTTGACTCCACCCAGCCCCTGTTAGCTGCCACACAGAGCCCCCTTGCAGCTAAGCTCCATGATGCCTATGGGGTGTGCACCTTCCTCCACAGCTCCACACAAGGTTCCCCCCTTATCCTGTGGAATGACCCCAGTTTGGCTGCCAAGGGAGCCTTTCCAGCCATGGAGGCTGGGGCAGGGCTGCATCATCAATTGCTGGTAGCCACACACTCAGCAGGGTGAAGCTAGCTTCCCAGTACAAGCCCCACTGTCAACCTTCTCCCCAGAGAAATGGATCTTTCCAAAAGCCACGTGCAGCATCTCATCCCAAGAGGGGGGTGGTTTTCTGGGAAGCTGGTGTCAATCAAAGGGGGATGGGGAGTGTTTTGAACCTTTACCTTTTGGATTTTTTCCCCCTTAATCTTTGCTTTTTGACTCTTAATGTCTTCAGCATAGCTTGGCCTAGAACCCCCAGTCTGCCCTGGTTAATTGGCCTTACTGAGCAGCGTCTTTTGTTAGTTCTGGTGGACATGTGCTAGCCCACTCTGAGAGAGGCATGGAAAGGATTAGCTAGAGGTTTTATTAAGGGCCTGAGTCAGCCAGGTATTTATTCACGTGTACAAGCTGAAGGCCCATTGTGAAGCTTTTCCCCATTTCTTTGTGCTTCCCACATCAAACCTAATTAGTTCACTCTGCTCTTTTAAAATGACAGAGCCTCGAGCACTCGCAATCACCTTCTTAGTCTCTCTAGGTGATTGTGGAAGCCTGACACATTCTTGGGATGCTGAATGAGAATGTTTTTGTTTTGCAAAATTAAATATTGGTCCTGTGAAGGAAACTGTCAATACTATTAATGTCTCTGGGTCCATCACACTTTCTCCTTTCTTTAACTGGCCCACTCTTTCAAACTGACTTTTCCCCGTGATTTGAAAATGGGATCTGTGTCTCCTCAAGGTAAGTTAGTGTTCATAGAATTATAGAAGATTAGGGTTGGAAGATACCTCAGGAGGTCATCTAGTCCAGTGGTCTCCAAACTTTTTTGATTGCGCACCCCTATCAGTAAAAAAATTTTGAGCACGTACCCCCTGTCGCACTGGCTCTACCATTTTTGCCAAAGCAAAAAAAAAAAAGCCGGTCGGACTCCCGCCCGAACTGCCGAAGCAAAAAAAACCAAAAACGCTCCTCCTGACGTGCAGGATCTAGTCCAACCCCCTGCTCAAAGCAGGACCTAATCCCAACTAAATCATCCCAGCCAGGGCTTTGTCAAGCCTGACCTTAAAAACCTCTAAGGAAGGAGATTCCACCACATCCCTAGGTAACCCATTCCAGTACTTCACCACCCTCCTAGTGAAAAAGTTTTTCCTAATATCCACTTTAAACCTCCCCCACTGCAACTTGAGACCATTACTCCTTGTTCTGTCATCTGGTACCACTGAGAACAGTCTAGATCCATCATCTTTGGAACCCCCCTTCAGGTAGTTGAAGGCTGCTATCAAATCCCCCCTCATTCTTCTCTTCTGCAGACTAAACAATCCCAGTTCCCTCAGCCTCTCCTCATAACTCATGTGCTCCAGACCGCTAATCATTTTTGTCGCCCTCCACTGGGCTCTTTCCAATTTTTCCACATCCTTTTTGTAGTGTGGGGCCCAAAACTGGACACAGTACTCCAGGTGAGGCCTCACCAATGTCGAATAGAGGGGAATGATCACGTCCCTCGATCTGCTGGCAATGCCCCTACTTATACGGCCCAAAATGCCGTTAGACTTCTTGGCAACAAGAGCACACTGTCGACTCATATCCAGCTTCTCGTCAACCGTAACCCCTAGGTCCTTTTCTGCAGAACAGCTGCCTAGCCACTCGGTCCCTAGTCTGTAACAGTGCATGGGATTCTTCCGTCCTAAGTGCAGGACTCTGCACTTGTCCTTGTTGAACCTCATCAGGTTTCTTTTGGCCCAATCCTCTAATTTGTCTAGGTCCTTCTATATCCTATCCCTACCCTCCAGTGTATCTACCACGCCTCTCAGTTTAGTGTCATCTGCAAATTTGCTGAGAGTGCAGTCCACGCCATCCTCCAGGTCATTAAGGAAGATATTGAACAAAACCGGCCCCAGGACCGACCCTTGGGGCACTCCACTTGAAACCAGCTGCCAACTAGACATGGAGCCGTTGATCACTACCCGTTGAGCCCGACGATCTAGCCAGCTTTCTATCCACCTTATAGTCCATTCATCCAGCCCATACTTCTTTAACTTGCCGGCAAGAATACTGTGGGAGACCGTATCAAAAGCTTTGCTAAAGTCAAGGAATAACACATCCACTGCTTTCCCCTCATCCACAGACCCAGTTATCTCCTCATAGAAGGCAATTAGGTTAGTCAGGCATGACTTGCCTTGGTGAATCCATGCTGACTGTTCCTGATCACTTTCCTCTCCTCTAAGTGCTTTAGAATTGATTCCTTGAGGACCTGCTCCATGATTTTTCCGGGGACTGAGGTGAGGCTGACTGGCCTGTAGTTCCCCGGATCCTCCTTCTTCCCTTTTTTAAAGATGGGCTCTACATTAGCCTTTTTCCAGTCATCCGGGACTTCCCCCGATCGCCATGAGTTTTCAAAGATAATGGCCAATGGCTCTGCAATCACATCCGCCAACTCCTTTAGCACCCTCGGATGCAGCGCATCCGGCCCCATGGACTTGTGCTCGTCCAACTTTTCTAAATAGTCCCGAACCACTTCTTTCTCCACAGAGGGCTGGTCACCTTCTCCCCATACTGTGCTGCCCAGTGCAGTAGTCTGGGCGCTGACCTTGTTCGTGAAGACAGAGGCATAAAAAGCATTGAGAACATTAGCTTTTTCCACATCCTCTGTCACTAGATTGCCTCCCTCATTCAGTAAGGGGCCCACACTTTCCTTGACTTTCTTCTTGTTGCTAACATACCTGAAGAAACCCTTCTTGTTACTCTTAACATCTCTTGCTAGCTGCAACNCCATGAGTGGTGTTGATGTTGGTGGGCCCATACACTGCAAGGATGGTAAGATGATCACAGATGGTGCAGAACTGGACACTGATAAGTTGCTCAATAATCACCCACCAACCCTGCAATGCCTGTTGGGCACTGGATGGAATTACAGTGGCCACCCCTTGCTGAAGCTACCGGCCAGGGCAGCCTGAGAACGAACATGTGAATTCTACAACGCTCCTTCCACCGATTGCTGGCCAGTGCCCTTCTGGTAAAGCACAGATGTCAATGTTCAGGCTTTACAACTGCTTGGCTAGGAGGACGGCATTAGCTAGTTCGGCTAATGTTTGAAAGTTCCATGCATGGATTTTACATTTGCTACCAACACACAGCTGACCAGAATGTCCCTTTTGCAAGCTTTCATTGGTCATTTTTGCCTCGGCGGCAGAGAAACTCTTGGCCATTTCAGCTACAGGGACAATTGACCAGATTGTCACTAGTGGCATAAACCTAAACACCCTCAAACATGAACATGCCAACCCCGGATGGCTATCTAAGTCAGTGGAGGTAGGGTAACATACAGTTAGCTGAAAATGTGGACTTCAGACTTCTCTGAGACCCCTAGATATCCTCATCAGTGACATCTTAAAGTAATGGTTGTAGAACTTACAGATAAAGGTGTTTGGTGTTCATTTGTTCAGTTGATCAGTTTGCCTTTTGCACATTTAAGAAGGGATTTATTAATTATTTACTGTGGTTCTACAGTGAATATCAGGGTTTGGATTGTTTTGAAAAAGAGAAAAGCACCGGAGGCATCTGGGACAGTTCCTAGAACTATTTGTTGGTACTAGACAAGGATGGCGCAATTTGGGAATCAAGGACCTGTGGATTAAGAGCTTGGTGGCTGCATTTTGCATGGCGAGATGATAAATCCTTTCCTGCCCCACAGAGGAGCGATGGACCCTTTCTGGGGGGTTTGGCAGTGGGGGGGTGTTAAATGGAGTAGCCGTAACAGAAGAAGCAATGACGATAACTTTAAGTTTGACACGTAGGGGTTCTGGCAACTGAACAGAAGATGATGGGGATTAGTAAAGAACCTGACATTTCAGTGACTTCCCTTAAGTGTCAGAGGCTTAAATAATCCAAATAAGAAAAGAGCAGCTAGGCTGGAATTTAAGAAAATTAAGAACTCGCTTTTTACAAGAACTTCATTTAAATGTGATGGAAAGAAATACGCCAGCACGTGGCTAGTTCTGACAGGAATCGTGTGCCGCCAGGAGCGTCGCAAAACGGGAAAAGGCTAAACTGCTGGTCAACACCCACTCCTGCAAATGCTTGCACACATGAGTAGTCACAGAGAGTAGCCGGGGTGGCTGGGACTCCCATGCTGTCCATCTTGTCACTGGGGGATGGGGGACCCCATTTCCTGTCTCCTTCCACTCTACAGCCAGGTAGGGAAGGGCTGGTGGTGGGAGAGTCAATGGGGTCTCCTGGTACTCTGGCCTGTTCCGAGGTCTTTGGGAGTGGGGTAGCTGATGGGAGTGGTTGTGCTGGGGCCAGAGTGAAAGGAGCAGCAAAGACAGAGGTGAGAGAGTCAGGTGTTTCCATAGCCACAAAGCACGGGGCCTCCCCTGGGAGAGGCAGACGGTAGGGGCGACTGCGGCACCCCAAAGCCCTGCTCTCCTGCTGAGGGGAGGGAGGAGGGAAAACAGCATGAGGAGCTTGCTTCTCTGCGGGCTCTGAAGGGGATCTGGTTTCTCTTTGCCTTAGTTTGTCCATAGTATCTTTTAGGAGCATAAGGGTATCAATTTTGAAAGGGCCCCAGTGCCTCTGACTTTCAATGGACGTGGCTCCAGTGCCTGTCAGGCTGCTCAGTCTTTAGGCCATTTTAGAAAATCTCGCTGATGGCTAATGAAACCCTGGCCAGGTCCAGGCCCTCTGCCTCTTGCTGCCTTCCCTCCCCAGGGCGAAAGCGTGCAGAGCTGCAGGGAGGGGAGCAGAGAAGGTAGTGGGGCTAGAGTGCTATGGGTGGGGGGTGGACCCAGAGCTGGGAACCAGTCCTAGAGAGACGAAGGAGCGGGCAGGTTCCTTCCAAAGGTGGAGATTCTTCTCCCTCCCCTGGGTCTGCATCTGCCACCCGGACAGGGGCCAGTGTTGCTTTCTCCCGGGGCAGGCAGTGGGGATGGGAGTTGAGCAGCCAATCGTGGAGACACAGGGCTCTCAGCCCGTTCCCCGGCAAGCTTGGGTTTTGCTCCTATGGTTTTATTGCAAAGCGGGTGCTAAAGGGAGGGTTTTATGAGTGTGCCGGCTTCCTCCACTTCCTGGAGCGCAGCCAAGAGCAGGAGAACTCAGCAGGGATGAGGAGATCCAGGCCACTGTTTCCTGACAATGGGAACAAGTCACCCTGGCAGCCTGTTTATTTGTCCATCTGGCTGTTGCTCTTCTTAGTTCTGCCCCCCCCCCACCTCTCAGTACCCCTTCATTTTTCCTGGACCCAAGACAGGGTCTCTGAGGAGGCTGATCAGCTAGAGCCCTCCTGTCTCCTCTCCTTTCATCTCTGCACTGATCACAGTGTGTTAGGGGAGGATGAGGGAGGGATGTGGTAGGGGCTGCAGGGGGTTAGTGCGGGGACACTGGGATGTCAGGGGGGAGGGGGGGTTGCTAGTGGTGTATGTGCCTGGAAACAGTTTGTGTGTCAATTGGGGATCTGCTCTCTGGATAGCAGGCCTCCTTGGCTGGTTTTGTTCTCCGTTTCTCTTACAGGAGGGTTTATAGTCCCTTATAAACACAATTTTTCCATGCCTACCATAACTGCTGAAAATTTTAGTTTTCCATAGAAATGCCTAATCCCTGTTTGAATCCGCGTCAGCTCTTGGCTTCTGTGATATCTTGTGGCAGTGAGTTTCCCAGGGTACAATACACTGTGTGTAAAAGAATATCCTTGTTTCACAGTCAAACTTTCTGCCTTTCCGTTTCATTGAATGTCTTGCTCTTGTGTTATGACACAGGGTAAATAGGAGTTTGCTTTCTCTAGATCTTTCATACATACATCCCTTAGCATGTCCCCTCTTCATCTTCTCCCTAAATGAAACAGTCCCTATCTTGTCAATCTCTCCTCATATGGAAGCTGTTCCATACCGCAATCATTTTTGTTGTCCTTTTCTGAACCTTTTCCAATTCCAATATATCATTTTTGAGATCGGGCAACCATATCTGCATGCAGTATTCAAGATGTGAGCGTACCATGGATTTATATAGAGGCAATATGATATTTTCTGTCATATTATTTATCCCTTTCTTAAAGATTCCCAACATTCTGTTCGCTTTTCTGACTGCTGCTGCACATTGAGAGGATGTTTTCAGAGAATTATCCACAATGACTCCAAGATCTCTTTCTTGAGTGGGAACAGCTAATTTAGACCCCATCATTTTATATGTATAGTTGGGATTACATTTTCCAATATGTGTTACTTTGCATTTATTAATGTTGAATTTAATCTGCCATTTTGTTGCCCAGTCTCCCAGTTCTGTGAGATCGCTTTGTAGCTCTTTGCAGTCTTCTTTGGACTAAACTATCTTGAGTAGTTGTGTAAAATCTGCAAATTTTGCCACCTCACCGTTTACCCCTTTTTCCAGATTATTTATGAATATGTTGAATAGTGCTGGTCCCAGTACAGACTCCTGGGGGACACCACTATTTACCTCTCTCCATTCTGAAAACTGACCATTTATTCTTACCCTTTCTTTCCTATCTTTTTAACCAAATACCGATCCATGAGAGGATCTTCCCTCTTATCCATGACTGCTTACTTTGCTTTGGTCAGGGACCTTGTCAAAGGCTTTCTGAAAATCTAAGAATCCTGTGGCACCTTATAGACTAACAGACGTTTTGCAGCATGAGCTTTCGTGGGTGAATACCCACTTCTTCTTGCATCCGAAGAAGTGGGTATTCACCCACGAAAGCTCATGCTGCAAAACGTCTGTTAGTCTATAAGGTGCCACAGGATTCTTAGATTTTCAGAAAGCCTTTGACAAGGTCCCTGACCAAAGCAAAGTAAGCAGTCATGGATAAGAGGGAAGATCCTCTCATGGATCGGTATTTGGTTAAAAAGATAGGAAAGAAAGGGTAAGAATAAATGGTCAGTTTTCAGAATGGAGAGAGGTAAATAGTGGTGTCCCCCAGGAGTCTGTACTGGGACCAGCACTATTCAACATATTCATAAATAATCTGGAAAAAGGGGTAAACGGTGAGGTGGCAAAATTTGCAGATTTTACACAACTACTCAAGATAGTTTAGTCCAAAGAAGACTGCAAAGAGCTACAAAGCGATCTCACATAACTGGGAGACTGGGCAACAAAATGGCAGATTAAATTCAACATTAATAAATGCAAAGTAACACATATTGGAAAATGTAATCCCAACTATACATATAAAATGATGGGGTCTAAATTAGCTGTTCCCACTCAAGAAAGAGATCTTGGAGTCATTGTGGATAATTCTCTGAAAACATCCTCTCAATGTGCAGCAGCAGTCAGAAAAGCGAACAGAATGTTGGGAATCTTTAAGAAAGGGATAAATAATATGACAGAAAATATCATATTGCCTCTATATAAATCCATGGTACGCTCACATCTTGAATACTGCATGCAGATATGGTTGCCCGATCTCAAAAATGATATATTGGAATTGGAAAAGGTTCAGAAAAGGACAACAAAAATGATTGCGGTATGGAACAGCTTCCATATGAGGAGAGATTGACAAGATAGGGACTGTTTCATTTAGGGAGAAGATGAAGAGGGGACATGCTAAGGGATGTATGTATGAAAGATCTAGAGAAAGCAAACTCCTATTTACCCTGTGTCATAACACAAGAGCAAGACATTCAATGAAACGGAAAGGCAGAAAGTTTGACTGTGAAACAAGGATATTCTTTTACACACAGTGTATTGTACCCTGGGAAACTCACTGCCACAAGATATCACAGAAGCCAAGAGCTGACGCGGATTCAAACAGGGATTAGGCATTTCTATGGAAAACTAAAATTTTCAGCAGTTATGGTAGGCATGGAAAAATTGTGTTTATAAGGGACTATAAACCCTCCTGTAAGAGAAACGGAGAACAAAACCAGCCAAGGAGGCCTGCTATCCAGAGAGCAGATCCCCAATTGACACACAAACTGTTTCCAGGCACATACACCACTAGCAACCCCCCCTCCCCCCTGACATCCCAGTGTCCCCGCACTAACCCCCTGCAGCCCCTACCACATCCCTCCCTCATCCTCCCCTAACACACTGTGATCAGTGCAGAGATGAAAGGAGAGGAGACAGGAGGGCTCTAGCTGATCAGCCTCCTCAGAGACCCTGTCTTGGGTCCAGGAAAAATGAAGGGGTACTGAGAGGTGGGGGGGGGGCAGAACTAAGAAGAGCAACAGCCAGATGGACAAATAAACAGGCTGCCAGGGTGACTTGTTCCCATTGTCAGGAAACAGTGGCCTGGATCTCCTCATCCCTGCTGAGTTCTCCTGCTCTTGGCTGCGCTCCAGGAAGTGGAGGAAGCCGGCACACTCATAAAACCCTCCCTTTAGCACCCGCTTTGCAATAAAACCATAGGAGCAAAACCCAAGCTTGCCGGGGAACGGGCTGAGAGCCCTGTGTCTCCACGATTGGCTGCTCAACTCCCATCCCCACTGCCTGCCCCGGGAGAAAGCAACACTGGCCCCTGTCCGGGTGGCAGATGCAGACCCAGGGGAGGGAGAAGAATCTCCACCTTTGGAAGGAACCTGCCCGCTCCTTCGTCTCTCTAGGACTGGTTCCCAGCTCTGGGTCCACCCCCCACCCATAGCACTCTAGCCCCACTACCTTCTCTGCTCCCCTCCCTGCAGCTCTGCACGCTTTCGCCCTGGGGAGGGAAGGCAGCAAGAGGCAGAGGGCCTGGACCTGGCCAGGGTTTCATTAGCCATCAGCGAGATTTTCTAAAATGGCCTAAAGACTGAGCAGCCTGACAGGCACTGGAGCCACGTCCATTGAAAGTCAGAGGCACTGGGGCCCTTTCAAAATTGATACCCTTATGCTCCTAAAAGATACTATGGACAAACTAAGGCAAAGAGAAACCAGATCCCCTTCAGAGCCCGCAGAGAAGCAAGCTCCTCATGCTGTTTTCCCTCCTCCCTCCCCTCAGCAGGAGAGCAGGGCTTTGGGGTGCCGCAGTCGCCCCTACCGTCTGCCTCTCCCAGGGGAGGCCCCGTGCTTTGTGGCTATGGAAACACCTGACTCTCTCACCTCTGTCTTTGCTGCTCCTTTCACTCTGGCCCCAGCACAACCACTCCCATCAGCTACCCCACTCCCAAAGACCTCGGAACAGGCCAGAGTACCAGGAGACCCCATTGACTCTCCCACCACCAGCCCTTCCCTACCTGGCTGTAGAGTGGAAGGAGACAGGAAATGGGGTCCCCCATCCCCCAGTGACAAGATGGACAGCATGGGAGTCCCAGCCACCCCGGCTACTCTCTGTGACTACTCATGTGTGCAAGCATTTGCAGGAGTGGGTGTTGACCAGCAGTTTAGCCTTTTCCCGTTTTGCGACGCTCCTGGCGGCACACGATTCCTGTCAGAACTAGCCACGTGCTGGCGTATTTCTTTCCATCACATTTAAATGAAGTTCTTGTAAAAAGCGAGTTCTTAATTTTCTTAAATTCCAGCCTAGCTGCTCTTTTCTTATTTGGATTATTTAAGCCTCTGACACTTAAGGGAAGTCACTGAAATGTCAGGTTCTTTACTAATCCCCATCATCTTCTGTTCAGTTGCCAGAACCCCTACGTGTCAAACTTAAAGTTATCGTCATTGCTTCTTCTGTTACGGCTACTCCATTTAACACCCCCCCACTGCCAAACCCCCCAGAAAGGGTCCATCGCTCCTCTGTGGGGCAGGAAAGGATTTATCATCTCGCCATGCAAAATGCAGCCACCAAGCTCTTAATCCACAGGTCCTTGATTCCCAAATTGCGCCATCCTTGTCTAGTACCAACAAATAGTTCTAGGAACTGTCCCAGATGCCTCCGGTGCTTTTCTCTTTTTCAAAACAATCCAAACCCTGATATTCACTGTAGAACCACAGTAAATAATTAATAAATCCCTTCNTACTCTTCTCTTCTGTGGTCTAAATAATCCCAGTTCCCTCAGCCTCTCCTCGTAAATCATGAGCCCCAGCCCCCTAAGTAAGCCATGTGTCCCAGCCCCTAAGTAAGTCATGTTCCCCAGCCCCCTCATAAGTCATGTGCCCTAGCCCCCTAATAATTTTTGTTGCCCTCCGCTAGACTCTCTCTAATTTGTCCACATCCCTTCTGTAGTGGGAGGACCAAAACTGGATGCAATACTCCAGGTGTGGCCTCACCAGTGCCGAATAGCGGGGAATAATCACTTTCCTCGATCTGCTGGCAATGCTCCTACTAATACAGCCCAATATGCCATTGGCCTTCTTGGCAACAAGGGCACACTGCTGACTCATATCCAGCTTCTCATCCACTGTAATCCCTGTGACGGAGCAGGGAGCAGGGCGGATTTGACCTGGGAATGTTGCAGGGGAGTTACATTGGGAATGGGAAGAAAGCTACCTGAGCTGTAACCTGAGCCAGGAGGGGGGTGGGAGAAGTGACACCTTCGGCTGGGAGACTGAACAAAGGAAAGGAGGAGCAGGGGAAGGGGGTACACCTGCTGGAGGAGTTTCTAGTTTCAGTTTTGGGCTGGATGGTGAAACGCAGGGAACCCCAAGCTGGGGGCTAAGTTCCCTAACCTCCCCCCGCCCCGAAGGACTTGATTGAGGGGTTCTGGTTGTACCTACAAGCTCTGTTTTAGACTGTGTTCCTGTCATCTAATAAACCTTCCATTTTACTGACTGGCTGAGAGTCACGGTGAATCCCAGGACCAGGGGTGCAGAGCCCTGACTCCCACACTCTCCATGACAATCCCCAGGGCCTTTTCTGCAGAACTGCTGCTTAGCCAGTCGGTCCCCAGCCTGTAACAGTGCATGGGATTCTTCCTTCCTAAGTGCAGGACTCTGCACTTGTCCTTGTTGAACCTCATCAGATTTCTTTTGGCCCAATCCTCCAATTTGTCTAGGTCACTCTGGACCCTATCCCAACCCTCCAGCATATCTACCTCTCCCCCCATTTTAGTGTCATCTGCGAACTTGCTGAGGGTGCGGGTCCCCCAATTAATCCCATTATCCAGATCATTAATAAAGATGTTGAACAGAACCGGCCCCAGGACCGACCCCTGGGGCACTCCACTTGATACCGGCTGCCAACTAGACATTGAGCCGTTGATCACTACCCATTGAGCCCGACAATCTAGCCAGCTTTCTATCCACCTTATAGTCCATTCATCCAATTCATACTTCTTTAACTTGAATGTTGAGTACGCCCTTTGCCAGTTGGCATAAAGGATCTTAGGGTCACAGAGGTACTTTGTCAAAGGCTTTTTGAAAATCCACATAAATTATATCTATGAATTTTCCCTTATCTACTTAGACTCTGAGCTCTTTGAGGCACAGACTGTCTTTTTGTTCAGTGTTTGTACAGCACCTGGCACAATGGAATCCTAGTCCATGCCTGCGGCTTCTAGGTGCTTCTGCCAGACAAATAATAATAGTATTTTGCTGATGTGCTCCAATAATCCTTGTTGATGGGAGAAGCACAATTTTCCTTGCAAGAGCTATGCTGTTGTACATTTATCAACTTATTTTCTGCTAGGTGTTTTATAATTCTGTATTGTTCTGATCCGTTTATGATGTACTGATGTAATGCTTACTGGTCTGAATGCCTAAGGACAGCATGTGCTACAATCCAAAACTCTGGCTGATTTGAATGAGAGTGCATATATTTATTACCAGCACAGACACTGCATTCTTCAGTGCCTTCCATCCTCTGGAGTGTGTATCAGATAATTCAAGTGAGTTGCTGCTATTTAATTTATCTTTTGGTCTCTTTTTTAGCTGAAGACAATTGGTCTGGGGTGGGCATCTATGCAATATTCTCTATGCAAAAAAGTATGCAAAAAAGTAGAATCATAGCAACATAGGTCTGGAAGGGACCTTAAGAGGTCCTCAGGTCCAGCCCCCTGCACTGAAGCAGGGCCAAATAAATCTAGACCATCCCTGACAGGTGTCTGTCCAACCTGTTCTTAAACCTCCAATGATCAGGATTCCTTTGGAAGCCTGTTCCAGAGCTTAGCAATCCTTATAGTTAGAAAGCAACAAAGAGTCCCATGGCACCTTATAGACTAACAGATGTAGTGGAGCATAAGCTTTCGTGGATGAATACCCACTTCGTCAGACGCATGTAATGGAAATTTCCAGAGGCAGGTATAAATATGCAGGCAAGAATCAGTCTAGAGATAACGAGGTTAGTTCAATCAGGGAGGATGAGGCCCTCTTCTAGCAGCTGAGGTGTGAACACCAAGGGAGGAGAAACTGTTTTTGTAGTTGGCTAGCCATTCACAGTCTTTGTTTAATCCTGAGCTGATGGTGTCGAATTTGCAAATGAACTGAAGCTCAGCAGTTTCTCTTTGAAGTCTGGTCCTGAAGTTTTTTTGCTGTAGGAAGGCTACCTTTAAATCTGCTATTGTGTGTCCAGAGAGGTTGAAGTGTTCTCCTACAGGTTTTTGTATATTGCCATTCCTAATATCTGACTTGTGTCCATTTATCCTTTTACATAGGGACTGTCCAGTTTGACCGATGTACATAGCAGAGGGGCATTGCTGGCACATGATGGCGTATATAACATTGGTGGACATGCAGGTGAATGAACCGGTGATGTTGTAGCTGATCTGGTTAGGTCCTGTGATGGTGTCGCTGGTGTAGATATGTGGGCAGAGTTGGCATCGAGGTTTGTTGCATGGATTGGTTCCTGAGTTAGAGTTACTATGGTGCGGTGTGTGGTTGCTGGTGAGAATATGCTTAAGGTTGACGGGTTCTCTGTGGGCAAGGACTGGCCTGCCTCCCAAGGTCTGTGAAAGCAAGGGATCATTGTCCAGGATGGGTTTTAGACCACTGATGATGCGTTGGAGAGGTTTAAGCTGAGGACTGTAGGTGATGGCCAGTGGAGTTCTGTTGGTTTCTTTCTTGGGCTTGTCTTGCAGCAGGAGGCTTCTGGGTACACGTCTGGCTCTGTTGATTTGTTTCCTTATTTCTTCGTGCGGGTATCATAGTTTTGGGAATGCTTGGTGAAGATCTTGTAGGTGTTGGTCTCTGTCTGAGGGGTTGGAGCAAATGCGGTTGTACCTCAGCGCTTGGCTGTAGACGATGGATCGTGTGGTGTGTCTGGGATGGAAGCTGGAGGCATGAAGGTAGGCATAGCGGTTGGTGGGTTTTCGGTATAGGGTGGTGTTAACGTGACCGTCACATATTTGTACCGTGTTATCTAGGAAGTGGACCTCCTGTGTAGATTGGTCCAGGCTGAGGTTGATGGTGGGGTGGAAGCTGTTGAAATCATGGTGGAATTCTTCCAGAGTCTCCTTCCCATGGGTCCAGATGATGAAGATGTCATCAATGTAGCGTAGGTAGAGAAGGGGCGTGAGTGGACGAGAGCTGAGGAAGCGTTGTAGTTAGAAAGTTTTTCTTAATATCTAATTTAAATCTCCCTTGTTGCAGATTAAGCCCATTATGCTTTGTTTTACCTTCACTGGGCATGGAGTAATTCAGTTCTTCTGCACTGTTCATACAATCGTAGAATCATAGACTATCAGGGTTGTAAGGGACCTCAGGAGGTCATCTAGTCCAACCCCCTGCTCAAAGCAGGACCAATCCCCAACTAAATCATCCCAGCCAGGGTTTTGTCAAGCCTGACCTTAAAAATCTCTAGGGAAGAAGATTCCACCACCTCCCTAGGTAACCCATTCCAGTGCTTCACCACCCTCCTAGGGAATTTTTTTTTCCTAATATCCAATCTAAATATCCCACTGCAACTTGAGACCATTACTCCTTGTTCTGTCATCTGGTACCACTGAGAACTGTCTAGATCCATCCTCTTTGGAACCTCCTTTCAGGTAGTTGAAAGCAGCTATCAAATCCCCCCTCATTCTTCTCTTCTGCAGACTAAACAATCCCAGTTCCCTCAGCCTCTCCTCATAACTCATGTGCTCCAGACCCCTAATCATTTTTATCGCCCTCCGCTGGACTCTTTCCAATTTTTCCACGTCCTTCTTGTAGTGTGAGGCCCAAAACTGGACACAGTACTCCAGATGAGGCCTCACCAATGTTGAAGAGAGGGGAATGATCACGTCCCTCGATCTGCTGGCAATATCCCTACTTATACAGCCCAAAATGCCCTTAGCCTTCTTGGCAAGAAGGCACACTGTTGACTCATATCCAGCTTCTTGTCCACCATAACCCCTAGGTCCTTTTCTGCCGAACTGCTAGGGCCATTCAGTCCGTAGTCTGTAGCAGTGCATGGGATTCTTCCGTCCTAAGTGCAGGACTCTGCACTTGTCCTTGTTGAACCTCATCAGGTTTCTTTTGGCCCAATCCTCTAATTTGTCTAGGTCCCTCTGTATCCTATCTCTACCCTCCAGCGTATCTACCACTCCTCCCAGTTTAGTGTCATCTGAAAACTTGCTGAGGGTGCAGTCCACACCATCCTCCAGATCATTAATGAAGATACTGAACAAAACCGGCCCCAGGACTGACCCTTGGGGCACTCCGCTTGATACCGGCTGCCAACTAGACATGGAGCCATTGATCACTACCTGTTGAGCCCGACAATCTAGCCAGCTTTCTATCCACCTTATAGTCCATTAATCCAGCCCATACTTCTTTAACTTGCTGGCAAGAATACTGTGGGAGACCGTATCAAAAGCTTTGCTAAAGTCAAGGAATAACACATCCACTGCTTTCCCCTCATCCACAGACCCAGTTATCTCCTCATAGAAGGCAATTAGGTTAGTCAGGCATCACTTGCCCTTGGTGAATCCATGCTGACTGTGCCTGATCACTTTCCTCTCCTCTAAGTGCTTCAGAATTGATTCCTTGAGGACCTGTTCCATGATTTTTCCAGGGACTGAGGTGAGGCTGACTGGCCTGTAGTTCCCCGGATCCTCCTTCTTCCCTTTTTTAAAGATGGGCACTACATTAGCCTTTTTCCAGTCATCAGGGACCTCCCCTGATCGCCATGAGTTTTCAAAGATAATGGCCAATGGCTCTGCAATCACATCCGCCAACTCCTTTAGCACCCTCGGATGCAGCGCATCCGGCACCATGGACTTGTGCTCGTCCAGCTTTTCTAAATAGTCCCACACCACTTCTTTCTGCACAGAGGGCTGATCACCTCCTCCCCATACTGTGCTGCCCAGTGCAGTAGTCTGGGAGCTGACCTTCTTTGTGAAGACAGAGGCATAAAAAGCATTGAGTACATTAGCTTTTTCCACATCCTCGGTCACTAGGTTGCCTCCCTCATTCAGTAAGGGGCCCACACATTCCTTGACTTTCTTTTTGTTTCTAACATACCTGAAGAAACCTTCTTGTTACTCTTAACATCTCTTGCTAGCTGCAGCTCCAAGTGTGATTTGGCCTTCCTGATTTCACTCCTGCATGCCTGAGCAATATTTTTATACTCCTCTTTAACCCATCGGGTCTCTTGAAGGCTTTTTCTTCTCAGATACTTAAAGAATTTATTTTTTATGATTCTCTCTGTTTGTTTGCTCTTCAAATTGCCCCTGAGCCTTCAAATTTCCATCTTACCTCTTCCTTTCCATTTAGTTACACTTTATTTTCTTGCCTCCTGGTCCTTTTTTGTCTAGGGGTATGTATGCCCTCTGGGAGAATGCTGTGGTTGATTAGGTAGCTTCCATGAATCTAAGAGATTTTAATTTGAAGGACCTCAGGGTCTTTTAAACTAGTTTCCTCCTTGTTTAAAATCCCCTTTTCTAAAGTTTAATGTCACCATGCTAGTTTTTGTTATGAGCCCTACCCTGTGTTTTTTTTCTGAATCAGCTTTTGTGGTGTTACTTCGGACTAAATCAAGAACAGGCTCTCCTCGAGAGTTCTCTGCTCTAGTACTAGCTGTTCCATGAGGCAATGGTTTAAGTCGGGGTAGTCAATTATTTTTTTGTTAAAGTCCAAATTTCTTGGTCAAGGTCTAGTCAAGGTCCAGACTCCAGAGGAAATAAAAATTTTAAAACCCCAATAATGATGATAATAATAAATAAAAAAAATATTTTGGGGTCCATTCTGGTCTGGTGGTCCAGATTCGGCACCTATTGACTACCCCTGGTTTAAGTTATGAAGTAATTGCTTCTCTAAACTTTGTCATGTTGCAATGTTTGACCACTTTAGAACATAACATAAAAACATAAGAATGGCCGTACCGGGTCAGACCAAAGGTCCATCTAGCCCAGTCCTGTCTACCGACAGTGGCCAATGTCAGGTGCCCCAGAGGGAGTGAACCTAACAGGCAATGATCAAGTGATCTCTCTCCTGCCATCCATCTCCACCCTCTGACAAACAGAGGCTAGGGACACCATTCCTTACCCATCCTGGCTAATAGCCATTAATGGACTTAACCACCATGAATTTATCCAGTTCTCTTTTAAACGCTGTTATAGTCCTAGCCTTCACAACCTCCTCAGGTAAGGAGTTCCACAAGTTGACTGTGCGCTGCGTGAAGAAGAACTTCTTTTTATTTGTTTTAAACCTGCTGCCTATTAATTTCATTTGGTGCCCCCTAGTTCTTGTATTATGGGAATAAGTAAATAACTTTTCCTTATCCACTTTCTCCACATCACTCATGATTTTATATACCTCTATCATATCCCCCCTTAGTCTCCTCTTTTCCAAGCTGAAGAGTCCTAGCCTCTTTAATCTCTCCTCATATGGGACCCGTTCCAAACCCCTAATCATTTTAGTTGCCCTTTTCTGAACCTTTTCTAGTGCCAGTATATCTTTTTTGAGATGAGGAGACCACATCTGTACACAGTATTCGAGATGTGGGCGTACCATCGATTTATATAAGGGCAATAATATATTCTCAGTCTTATTCTCTATCCCCTTTTTAATGATTCCTAACATCCTGTTTGCTTTTTTGACCGCCTCTGCACACTGTGTGGACATCTTCAGAGAACTATCCACGATGACTCCAAGATCTTTTTCCTGATTCGTTGTAGCTAAATTAGCCCCCATCATATTGTATGTATAGTTGGGGTTATTTTTTCCAATGTGCATTACTTTACATTTATCCACATTAAATTTCATTTGCCATTTTGTTGCCCAATCACTTAGTTTTGTGAGATCTTTTTGAAGTTCTTCACAGTCTGCTTTGGTCTTAACTATCTTGAGCAGTTTAGTATCATCTACAAACTTTGCCACCTCACTGTTTACCCCTTTCTCCAGATCATTTATGAATAAATTGAATAGGATTGGTCCGAGGACTGACCCTTGGGGAACACCACTAGTTACCCCTCTCCATTCTGAGAATTTACGATTAATTCCTACCCTTTGTTCCCTGTCTTTTAACCAGTTCTCAATCCATGAAAGGACCTTCCCTTTTATCCCATGACAGCTTAATTTATGTAAGAGCCTTTGGTGAGGGACCTTGTCAAAGGCTTTCTGGAAATCTAAGTACACTATGTCCACTGGATCTCCCTTGTCCACACGTTTGTTGACCCCTTCAAATAACTCTAATAGATTAGTAAGACACGGTTTCCCTTTACAGAAACCATGTTGACTTTTGCCCAACAATTTATGTTCTTCTATGTGTTTGACAATTTTATTCTTAACTATTGTTTCGACTAATTTGCCCGGTACCGACGTTAGATTTACAGGTCTGTAATTGCCGGGATCACCTCTAGAGCCCTTTTTAAATATTGGCATTACATTAGCTAACTTCCAGTCATTGAGTACAGAAGCCGATTTAAAGGACAGGTTACAAACCTTAGTTAATAGTTCCGCAACTTCACATTTGAGTTCTTTCAGAACTCTTGGGTGAATGCCATCTGGTCCCGGTGACTTGTTAATGTTAAGTTTATCAATTAATTCCAAAACCTCCTCTAGTGACACTTCAATCTGTGACAGTTCCTCAGATTTGTCACCTACAAAAGCCGGCTCAGGTTTGGGAATCTCCCTAACATCCTCAGCCGTGAAGACTGAAGCAAAGAATCCATTTAGTTTCTCCGCAATGACTTTATCGTCTTTAAGCGCTCCTTTTGTATCTCGATCATCAAGGGGCCCCACTGGTTGTTTAGCAGGCTTCCTGCTTCTGATGTACTTAAAAAACATTTTGTTATTACCTTTGGAGTTTTTGGCTAGCCGTTCTTCAAACTCCTCTTTGGCTTTTCTTATTACATTCTTGCACTTAATTTGGCAGTGTTTATGCTCCTTTCTATTTGCCTCACTAGGATTTGACTTCCACTTTTTAAAGGAAGTCTTTTTATCTCTCACTGCTTCTTTTACATGGTTGTTAAGCCACGGTGGCTCTTTTTTAGTTCTTTTACCGTGTTTCTTAATTTGGGGTATACATTGAAGTTGGGCCTCTATTATGGTGTCTTTAAAAAGCACCCATGCAGCTTGCAGGGATTTCACTTTAGTCACTGTACCTTTTAACTTCTGTTTAACTAACCCCCTCATTTTTGCATAGTTCCCCCTTTTGAAATTAAATGCCACAGTGTTGGGCTGTTGAGATGAATGCCACAGTGTTGGGCTGTTGAGATGGAAGGAAGCTGCAGTCACTACTGTTACCTGCCTCTATGGTCTCCTTTAGCATTGCACACTCAAGATCGTTTTCCACAAGTGGAAACCAGTAATGTAACCAGGATAGTTATATTCCTATGAGTAGGATTTGGATTCACCTGTGTGGTCCTCTCCATTCAGAAATAGGGTGACCAGATGTCCCGATTTTATAGGGACAGTCCCGATTTTGGGGTCTTTTTCTTATATAGGCTCCTATTACTCCCTACCCCGTCCTGATTTTTCACATTTGCTGTCTGGTCACCCTACTCAGAAATCATGTCCATTAGATGCTCAGCAATCTTTTAGGTTTAGGTCTCCAGCCTCTGCAACTTAATCTGTTCCTTCTGTATACAGACGCTCCCCGACTTACGCAAGCATTCCATTCCGGAACGCCTTGCATAACTCAAATTTTGCATAGGTTGGTGTAGACAAGCGCGGACTCACCCCTGTGGCGCCTCCTGCTGGTCGTCCAGGGAATTAGCTCTCCCAGCGTCTGGAGCGCCCCCTGCAGGCTGGTGATCCGGCTCGCCACTGGCCCGTGTCCCTCCCAGGACCCCGGTGCCCCTTTCTCTGGGTCTCCCCCTTCCAGGGGAACCCCTACCCCCTGCCCCACCTTGCTTCAGTCGTAGGCTACTGCCAGTCACCAATTAGCCTCCGCACCCTGGGGCAGACTGCAGTGTCAGCCACTCATCATAGGCCAGGTTGGGTTTGGACCTGCTTCCTTGGCCTACCCCTGGGCTGTCCTCTGCAACCCCAGTACCCAATGGGCCTTAGACTAGGCCGCAGCCTGGGGCTTTCCAGGCTAGAGCTCCCCGGCTCCTCTGCCTTTCCCCAGCCCTGCTCCACTCAGGTACCCTGTCCTTAGCTCCCTGCAGCCAGGCCCATCTCTCTCTGAAGGCAGAGAGAGACTTCTGAGCTCCTGGCTTCCAGCCTCTTTATACAGGCCAGCTGTGGCCTGATTGGGGTGTGGCCCAGCTGCAGCTGCTTCCCCAATCAGTCAAGGCTTGCTGTTTTTCCTTTGCCACAGCCCTCTGCTGGGCTGTTCTAAGCCCTTCAGGGCAGGAGCGGGTGACCACCCCGCTACAGTTGGAAACGTATAACTGACCATTATGCAAAAACCTCCTATTTCTAGCTTACAGAACTTTTTCCGTAAGTGCGGATTTGCGTAAGTCGGCTTTGCGTAACCTGGTGTCGTTCAAGGCAAGTATTGCATTATCGCCTTGTTTTTGGTCATTTCACCATGTTTCAGAGATCCTGGCTATACAAATGGTTTCTTCCACTGACAGGTATTCAGGTCATCTCTTTTTGGTGTTAAGCTTCTCACGCTAGTACATAGACATTTATATTTTGTGGCCAAAATCATCAAACTTGGATGTCTGCCATTGAGCTCCTAACTCCCTTTGTGACCACCTGTATTAAACATGGCCTGAGACTGCAAAGAGCTGAGAACTCCAAATGCCACTGAAGTCCAGGTGAGGTGCAGTGCTAAGCACCTTGGGAAATCAGGCCATTTTGGTCTAGGTGTCTACATATGGATATAGGCCTATCTTTAGGGTCCCAAGTTTGAAAGCTCCGGAATATATTTTAGCCATGTGACTATTACGATTAAACGCTTTTGCTGACTCCTCAGTGACCCCAACTTGTCCCTCTTCTATTCCAGCTGCAATTTCTGTCCCATCTCCTTCCCATCACAAAGGAGTTGGATTACGGACCATGTGAGGAATCTCCCTCCTCTCCTCCGATAGGAAGTGGCAAAGGGTTGTCTGGACTGGGGGGGCACTTGTGTCTCCGTTTTATGGGTGCACTTCTCTCGCCTGGTTTGTATACCTCTGCCTTGTTGTTTTTATGGCTGTGTTGGCCGTGTAGTAATCAGCAAAAGAAGTCAGCGCTGGCTTGGAGGGACTGCCTTTGGAAGTGAGAAGCTAGAGGATCCAGTTTTTCACTGCTCTACATCTGGCAGTCGTTTACATCTCTGCAAGCCAGAATGGCAATGTTCGCTCAGCTCCTGCTGTGCTCCGGTGTGTGACTCCCCAAAGTGCAGGCCAGGGCAGAATGAGGCCCCATGTCTCTATTCTGGAAGGACACAAAGGCCCTGGTCCTGTGAGAGTTCTCATCACAGGGAGTGGGAATGCTGGGCACTGGGTGCTTACCATGGGTGGAAGTGCTGGGAGCAGGGCGATTGCAGGATTCAGTCTGTACTTTGATAAACTCCCAAAGATACATTTACAAAACAACTAGGCAATTGGGATGAGCATTTCTTGGCCTGGAAGGCCAAAGAAAATCCCTTAATAAAACATGCTGAAGGCCCAGTCATACAGTCCTTACACTGACAAAACTCCCACAGACTTCAGTGGAGCTTTGAGTAATGATGCTAGGACTGGCCCAACGTGGGGTTATAGATATTAGCACAAAAATGATACCGAGAGTTTTTTAATGGCATGGATTATATCCTTAGGTTTGCAACATTCCCATTCTTCCTTTTAGAATGGCAGCAATGTGGCTATGCCATAAACCATTAGCCAACATAAATACAAGATATATTGGGGGCGGGGGGTGGGGGTGGGGGCAAAATATTTTGAAATAGAACTACATTATGTTTTGATGCAGATCAGGATTTTTTTGCAGGCACAACAATAGTTGAAAAGAAGAAATGACCCCAAGGCGATGTGTTTCAGCAACTCACTGGTTATGCTAAGGATCAACTGAAATTGACATTCTGAGATCCCTCCCCCTCTGGAGTTAGGCAGCTCCTGCTACTGACATTTCCTCCTCATCTTAACTCCCTCTCCCGTGCCTCCTTCCACAGAAACTCAGGGACAGAGTAGAAAATTAGAAAAAATTCCCAACTAAGATAAAAATTCCTTGCTGCCGTTCCTGGCCTCTGTCTCCTTCAGTTTCTCCATCCCTTCCTTTCCATAAGTAATAAATGGTAAATCTGAAACTAGCAAGATGAAGTTAGCAAACTTTTTGTTCACTTTCTTGCTTCAAGTCTGTTTCCTATGGAGCGGGGCGCTGGCTCAACAGACAGAAATAGTCAACAGAATTGAAACCTTTCAAGGTAAGAATGTCACTTTGTGGTGTATTTTCTTTTCCTTTCCTGTGCAGATAGTTTCCTAGAATGTTAAAGGCGAGATCTGCCTTCAGATCTGTATGCCTTGTACTGCTGAACAGATGTCTTGGGTTGTTTATACTGTTGTAACTTTAAGTTTGCCTGAACATTTAAAAAAAGATATATTTCAAATGTCTGTTGATTCCTTACACGTGTATTGAATATCTACCTGCTCCCTTTACCCACCTACACAGTTTATCCTGAAGCAATTTTTTCCCAGTTATCTTCAGCTCTGTCCCATCTCATATGCTATCATTTTTGGTTGGTATTTAGCAAAGAAGGAGACTAAAAACAACTAACATAGAGGATAATATTCTGGAATACTTCACAAATATTTGATGAGAATTTTATCAAAATCTGTAAAAATATTTTCTAGTTTTTTTCCTTTATTTGCAATAATCTCGTGTTCCTGTTGCAAAGAAAATTCCTTTGTCATAGGGGCTTTTTAAGATTATTATTCTTTAAATGGAAAATGCATAGAAGATAAAATGTAACACTATATCTGGACATTATTTTAAATAGTATCTGTCTGATATTTCATTGTAATGAATTAATTCATCTCTAAATAGATATAGATCTTAGAAGCCTGGGAAAACAATCTCTCATTTTTAAAATCACAATAAATGTAAAGATAAATACCAAGTTTTTTTCAGAAAAAGACATTGTTTCCTCATTGGCTTTAATCTATTGAATATATGTATATTTTCAATCCAACCTAGCACAAATTCCATGCAAGTGTGAGTGTGTGTATATGTTTATAATTCTGACACACTGAATTATTATTTGCAAGGTGTAAACTTTAACTTAGTGTAAAAAATTAACAAAGTAATAGAGATATAGACTGCACATGTACTGTAGAAAATGCATTGGCTATATCTCTTGAATACACATGCTTCACCATGATGCATGGAAGACCCAGTCCACCATGAAATATCTTGTAGCATAACTGGAAGATGCAGTAGCACAGTGTTTAAAACCTGCTGTCTCTGTTTTTGAACAGATTGCCCCGTTGATCTGTTTTTTGTTCTGGATACATCAGAAAGTGTTGCTTTAAGGATAAAGCCATTTGGAGCGTTAGTTACAGAGGTGAAACTATTTACCAACCGGTTCATTGAGGAGCTAACAGACAGGTAAATGTATTGGAAGCTTTTAGTTTTTTCTGCACTGCTTATTTTATTTTACTTTTCCACGGGTGTTCACCAGAATAGATTCACCAGAATAGAAAAAGTGACACCAGTAAGATTGGGACTCTGCTTGGGAATTTGTATTTGTTTTGCATTAAGGCTGTCAGCTGGTGATCACTGTGTGCACAAGAGAAATGTTATGTGTATGGCTACGTAACAAATGAAAAGAAAATGTCTGCAGCAATGAGAGTTTAATGATCTCATTCTGGGACCATTGGCTGGAGTTGCTAAATTGAGTGTTCTCCTTGAGAGTTTTCTGCACTTCTCCATCCCCATCTGCAGGTGGCAGTATTCCTTCAACAATGCCCAGGTTTGCTGCCCCGTGTGGTTTGCTTTACGTTTTCCCAGGGGTGGGGACGGTAATGTGGCTGTCGTGTTTCACGGGCAGAATGAACATCTAGGATCATTTTTTAAAAAAACAGGGCTTAATCTGAGTGGTTGAAGTAATTGAGGCCTGTTCTTAAAATCAAAGCAGGGCCCTGGCCTATCCTCCGCCTTTGGTTTCATGCGCAGCCGCTTGCGCCCTGCAGCCCTTCTGCTGGGTATGTGCAGCGCCCTGTGCTGGCACACCCTGCGAGGGGAGCGGGTGTGCATGCTGGGCCCTCTCCGCAGGACGGGAGCAGCGCTGCCTCCCCAGGAGGTGCAGGGCTTCGGCACAGCATCGTGTGCGGCCCAGCTCCGCTGGGGTGAGCCTGGGCTGGGCGGGCGTGGTCCCCCGCCCCCGACACCATGTTGCTGGATGGGGCTGGCAGGAGCACCTTGGTAACAGAGCCGCCTGTGGGGCCCATGAAGGAGAATCTTTATTAAACAGAGGCTTTTTCTAGCACGTTTCCTTGCAAAGCTTTTCCTCGTATCCCACAAACCAGCACAGCCCCTCACTCTCATGGTGAGGGACACTGCAGCAAGTGGGTAGCTCCCAGGCTGCAGATCTGCTTGCCTCAGCCGTGGCTGCTGCTGCAAGCATAACTCCCCTCCACCATCCACCACGAGTGCATGGAGGGCATGGCACAGCGGCCCCGCCCTGCCGCACCCTGGCAGCCTCTCCAGCACTTCTCGAGGGGGAGGAGCACAGGACGGAGGGCCCAGCTGCTGCAAGCCATGTCTCTTCCCCCTGGGGCGTGTCTGCCAAGCCCAAGCCTAAAGTTTGAGGTGCTGGAACTGGGTGGGGGTCTGGCCTCCCACTTGGCCCCTTACTCCGGCCAGCGAGGACCTGCCTTCCTCACCCAACCCACCACGCCAACTCGAGGAGATCTGCTGCAGTCAGGGGAAACCCTGTCACCCCAGAACCAAAGGGGATCCACTCCCCCCCATCCCAATAGCCCTACACGGGAAAGGACCTGCTGCCCCCTTGCTCAGAAGCCCACAGGCCCAGGCTGCCCTGCTGGGGACAGGTCTGTGCCAGGAAATGTTAGAAACGTGTTCGCTCCCATCCTGTTAAACATGTGGCGCCTGGCGTGGGCGGACAGTGCTCACGAATAACACGGGCACTCCCTGGGGAGAACAGGACCAGCATGTCCTGACACAGCACTTAGCAGTGGCTCCATGAGGGGTCGACTGGGACCTAGGACCAGCGAGCCTCGATGAAGTGCTGGGGGTGAGGAATCTGGGTGGGGCGCGGTGGAGGGACTGACGGACTGGAGTGGGGAAGAATATGGACTGGATGGATTGTGGGGGGCGGGGAGGAGGTTTTGGGGACAGAGAAAGTTACATATGTTAGTGACTGCTGGAAAATATTCAAGGGAGCCCTTGTCTCAAAGCTGGCTCCGCAAAGGGGGGCCTGAGGGCTGCCACGTGGGTCATTCCTTCTTGCCTCATCCGCAGAGGTCCCCAGCACTGGGGAGAGCAGTTTCCCCTGTATTTTCCCAGCCATCGTGCTCTGAAGGTCTGAGAGCCCCAGTGTCCATCCCCGTCTCCTTGGCAATCTCCGTACCTAAAGCCATGAGCAGGCTGGTGTCTGTAGCTGTGCTCCCACACCAGCCCACATGCTCAGCGTTCCTCGCGTTCCCCTGGGTGGCAGGAGGCTGGTGCAGTGTGGAGGGAAGAGGGGCAGGAGAGGCAGTTTGGGCACAGGCTTTGCAAATGGCTGGGCTTGGATACAGGGCTGTCCCTGCAGCCTCCTTGTCCAGCTCTTTCTGGTGGAATGACTCTGCCTGATCAAAGGCTTCTCCTATTCTTGAGATGAGAGACTGTCTCCTCCGGGTCCTGGAAAGGAAGCCCCCAAGCTAAGGGTCACCACTAAAACATAGGGCTGAAGCTCCCCACTAGATTAACCCTTGAGGCTCTTATCCTGGGTGTATGGCCGTCCGATTTCCTCTCCCACAGTCCGTTCCCAGGGAGCATGAAGATGTTCGGCCAGTGCTGTGCATGACAATGCCCTGGTTGGAGAGAGTCCAGTGGAGGGGAACAAAAATGATTAGGGGGTTGGGGCACATGACTTATGAGGAGAGGCTGAGGAAACTGGGCTGTTTAGTCTGCAGAAGAGAAGAATGAGGGAGGATTTGATAGCTGCTTTCAACTACCTGAAGGGGGGTTCCAAAGAGGATGAAGCTCGGCTGTTCTCAGTGGTACCAGATGACAGAACAAGGAGTAATGGTCTCAAGTTGCATTGTGGGAGGATAAGGTTGGATATTAGGAAACACTATGTCACTAAGAGGGTGGTGAAGCACTGGAAGGGGTTACCTAGGGAGGTGGTGGAATCTACATCCTTAGAGGTTTTTAAGGCCCGGCGTGACAAAGCCCTGGCTGGGATAATTTAGTTGGGGTTGGTCCTGCTTTGAGCAGGGGGTTGGACTAGATGACCTGCTGAGGTAGCTATGGTAGCTATTTGGACTCATCAGTGGCTGCTTCTCCCCACACCTGATTGCTCATTGCACCTCTACTGATCGCACATTGTATGGGAATAAGGCATTGTCTCTTTGCTAACCACCTCGCCTCCTTTCTTATCTGCTTCCTTCACTGATTCCATGCAACCCCTGTAACCGCTTGGCTTAACTTACTGCTCGCTGGGTCACCCATTGCCTGATTCGCTGCACATCTGTTCAGTAATGACTACCAGGCACCCAGGGCTCTGGCCACACCCCTCTGCCATGTCCTAGTGTCTGCTCCTCCCCCTACCCTCCTCTCCTTTATCTCTCCATGCCCTCCCTCTCCTGGGTCACCACATCTGCGGCCCCCCCCTTGTCCCTCCCTCTCAAATCTCACAGCAATCCCCTCTCGCCGCCCTCCACTCCAACTGGAACGCCCACTCTGGCTCCAACAGACCACTGCTGTCCACAGATCCTTCGTCTCCTGTCTCTGCCCTGTGTCTGGACCGCCTGATGCTGCCCATGCTGCTGCTCGTCTCCTCCCACGCACCCCACTCAGCGCGTCATGGCAGGGGTGTCATGTCTTCTCCTGTCTTGCTCCTCCCACTTCCAATCTCTCCCTTGCCGCTCCTCCCCACTTCTCCCCCTCCAGACTGCACCCTCCAACTCTTCTCTCCTTTCGCCCACCCAGCTCCCCAGCCTGTAGGGGAGGATGTCTGCCTGGCAGAGAGACTGGGCAGAGGTGCTCAGAGACAGAAGCAGGGTGGCGCATGTGGATGGTGTGGGTGCAGTATTCATGGGGGTCTAGGATGGGCTTTGTGGTGGGGCAGAGGGGCAGAGGAAGGGTCCAGGAGCAGGTGGGAAGCTGACTGGCTGATGCATGAGGGCAGGGGGGGTTGTCCGGAAGATAATGGAGCTTGGCCTAGGGCTTAGGAGGATCTGGCATTTTGAAGCAGCGGGGGAGGTGGTTGAGAAGTGCGTCCCTGTGGCGATGGGGGTTGATGTTCCTCTCTCTTCTCCTCCTAGACTCCCTTCCCCAGCCTTTCACCAGTGCACTGTTTTTGCCCATGGCAGCTGGCCCAATGCAGCACACACTGGCAGCAGAACTGCATAGCGAGACCCTAGCCCTTTCTGCATATAAACAGCGACACTCTGATTTCCAGTGACCCGGCCTTTTGCCAGTTCCTCGACCGATCTCAGTAACAATGGAGTCTGTGTCAATGGGCCAGGGCCCCCGTCCCTTGTGCTCTGACATGGGCTCTCCTTGGCCACCCCATGTCAGGAGAGCTCTCACTGCGTATGGAAAACCGCCTAGCCCCGCGTGCACTGCTTGACATGACGATTGTGATGGGACTCTGCCAGGAACTGCTGACAGGAGAGCTGGGGGTTACTTCAGGAGCCAACTTGGCTTCCAGGGTGCCGGAGGATGAGGGCTCCTGCATCCTGCCGTGCATACAGCCAGCCAGTGGTGCGCACTGCCAGCCAATGCACCAAATGGCATGGTGGGCCAGGCACTGACACTCCCTGGCAGAGAGGGGGGGATTGGCCTCATGGGAGGGAAGGAAAGATGGCCCCTGAATGAGGGGTTAGCAATCATCAGTGCCCAGATAGGGTTTTTCGGGGGAAGGGGTGGAAAGAGGGTGCTAGAGTTCATAGAATCATAGAATCACAGACTTTAAGGTCAGAAGGGACCATTATGATCATTTAGTCTGACCTGCACAACGCAGGCCACAGAATCTCACCCACCCACTCCTGTATCAAACCTGTGTCTGAGCCATTGAAGTCCTCAAATCATGGTTTAAAGACTTCAAGGTGCAGAGAATCTTCCAGCCAGGGCCGGCTCCAGGCACCAGCCCAGCAAGCAGGTGCTTGGGGCGGCCCCTGGAAGGGGGCGGCACCTCCGGCTCTTCGGCGGCAATTCGGCGGCGGGTCCCTCAGTCCGTGTCGGAGGGAAGGACCTACAGCCAAATTGCCACCGAAAAATGAAGCGGCGGCGTAAGAGTTCCCGATCGCGATCGCGGCTTTTTTTTTTTTTTGCTTGTGGCGGCAAAAACTATAGAGCCGGCCCTGCTTCCAGCAAGTGACCCGTGCCCCACGCTGCAGAGGAAGGCGAAAAACCCCCAGGGCCTCTGCCAATCTGCCCTGGAGGAAAATTCCTTCCCGACCCCAAATATGGCGATCAGCTAAACCCTGGACAAGTGGGCAAGACTCACCAGAGTTACAAAGAGGAAAAATGGAACAGGATGGGGAAACGGGAGAGCGATCAGATGTGACAGGCCATGTCAGCTTCCCGTCTGTGCAACCCCTTCTACTGAGACACACTCCTTGTCAGGTGCGACTGCACCTGTTGCCATAACAAGTGCCAGACGCTTTACGATCGCAGCATTCCCCCCATCCCATATATTCACACACAACCCCCTATCTTCACATCCATGCATCTACTCTACCCTCTATTCACACACAGTTACATGCACCCTATCGTCACACCCCTCTATTCACATACCTATGTATCTTCACAGCCATACATCTACACCCCTCTATTCACACACAGTTACATGCACCCATAACTTCACACCCATGCATTTACACCCCTCTATGCACACCCATTTGTACAGATAATTTTCTTTTCATTTAGAGTTGATACATGAGACACATTCAGCCTTAAAATGTGCATAAGGAACTGATTCTACACACAGGTTTATTCACAGATTATGAAGTCAAACGGTACCATTGTGATCATCTAGACATAGGAGTTCCCTGAATTAGTTCCTGTTTGAACAACAGCAAATCTCTTAGAAAAATCTCCAACCCTGACTTTAAAGTCTCCAGTGCAGCACATCTCTGGGTAAATTGCTGCGATGGTTAATTATCCTCACTGTTAAAAATTTACACCATGAAAGCCTCTAGCTTCAACTTCTAGCCATTGGACCTTGTTGTACCTTTGGCTATGTCTACACTACCCGCCGGATCGGTGGGTAGGGATCGATCCAGCGGGTTTGATTGATCATGTCTAGTCTAGACGCGATAAATCGACCCCCGAGCGCTCTCCCGTCGACTCCTGTACTCCACCAGAGCGAGAGGTGCAGGCAGAGTCGACGGGGGAGCGGCAGCAGTCGACTCATCGTAGTGAAGACACCGCGGTGAGTAGGTCTAAGTACATCGACTTCAGCTACGTTATTCACATAGCTCGATTCCTCCCCCCCCCAGTGTAGACCAGGCCTTAGTCTGCTAGATTGAAGAGACTTCTCTTTTCAAACTTCTATTCGCCATGTTGATACTTATGGACTGTGATAAAGTCACCCATAATCTTCTGTTTACGCTAAACAGATTTGTTAAAATAAACAGACTGAGCTCCTGGAGTGTCACCATAAAGCACGTTTTCCAGTCCTTTAATCCTTCATCCCCCCGCATCGCACAAGAGACAGACCTGAAGGAAAGGCCTGGAGAGGCAGGACTCTGACTGAGGCAGAGGCTGCACAATTACCAAGAACGTTGTTTGTCAGTCAGTAGGATGCTGAAGTCAGGGCAATGTTTAGGTAGAGCGGAGAGAGCAGAAGGTCTGTACAGGGCCGCTCCGCTGCAAGAGAGACAAAGCCAGAGATGTGTGGGGACTGGGAGGGGGCCATGGCGGCGGTGAGGGGAGGGGTGGGGGAAGCAGACACTGAAGGTGGGTGTCCCTGTTTGTCTCTCCAGGTATTACCGGTGTGACCGGAACTTGGTGTGGAATGCCGGAGCTCTGCATTACAGTGATGAGGTTGTGCTGATCAAAGGGCTTGACCGAATGCCCGCTGGACGAGATGACTTAAAGAGAAGAGTGTCTGCTGTGGACTACATCGGGAAAGGCACCCATACAGACTGTGCCATCAAGAGAGGGATTGAGGAGCTGCTCATCCGGTGAGTGAGAACGATGCCTCCCACATGGTGTCCAAGGAGCACAGAGGAGAGGGAAGGAGGTGGGCTGGGAGAAGCCTTGTCCTCATTCTGGGACACAGTCATTTTCTGCTGCCGGTTGGCACAGCAGAGCTTGGCAGCTCTGTGCCATGCTGGCACTTTGAAATGTTCAGGAGAGGTTCTATCGTCTGACTTCACCACCTCCACCAGGGCGCTTTCCCCTTTGCTTCTCTGGGCTCTTTGTTTGTGTTTATCCCCAAAACACTCTGTGAGACTACTGGTGATCCTCAGCCGGTAGAAATCTCAACAGAACTCTGACAATGGACACCCACTAAGGATCTGCCCCCCATTACATTTAGCTGCACCTCAGCCAGGCTCCACTGCTTTGAGCATAATTTAGTAACTGTGTCCACAGTGGACACAATCAGGTGGCTGTAGTTCTAAATGGGTGTAATTACAGGTGCAATTAATTGTGCCTGCAGTTAATTATGTGGAAAAATTGTACCTCTAATATTGACTAGAGACTCTTTTTGCAAATGTGCATAAGAATGTCCATGCTGGGTCAGATCAATGCCAGGTGCTTCAGAGGGAATGAACAGAACAGGTCATCATCAAGTGATCCATCCCCTGTCGCCCATTTCTAGCTTCTGTCAATTGGAGGCTTAACACCCTGAGCATGCAGTTGTGTCCCTGATCATCTTGGCTAACAGTCTATCCTCCATTAACTTATCTAATTCTTTTTTTGGCCCCAGTAGTATGGCTACCCAAATGCAGCCATAAAGGTGTGGCAGAGCTCATCTCACAAGGCTCACCTCTCTGAATACTGACTAGAGAGCGAACGGGCCACTTCACCCTGAATGGTACCTGAAATATGTGTTCACTACTTATGCTAAACAATCTATTCCACTTTGTATGTAGCTGTGACACTCTGAGTACCTCTCCCAGACCCTCAGGAGAACTCTGTGTCAGCTCGAAAGCTTGTCTGTCTCACCAAGAGGAGGTGATCCAGTAACAGATATTACCTCCCTCACCTAGTCTCTCTAGGGAGCTCTCAGCATTTCACACAGGGGATTCCATCTCTGTGTGGGACATGCCTCCTCTTGAAATCCTTCATTAGTTATATTACAGTAGCTCCCGGGGCCCCAGTTGGGATCCATTGTGGTAGGTACCCTACAGAAAGACACATGGTCTTCCCTAGACAGCTTGCAATCCAAGGCTCCGGGCATAGAAAGGGATCTGCACAAGGTGCAAAGTTCAATTTGTACAGACTCACTTGTAGGTTTGGGGCCTAGATCAAGAAAAGATCCAAGAGAGGGTAAGAAACAGTAGGAGGGGAGGGAGGTCTATTCTAATAAGTATATGCAGTTCTATAGTCCAATAGAGTGCACAACCTGAGTCTACAAAATTAATCTAAACCAACTGAATTTACATTTACCTTGCAAATGTCTATTTTTAGACATTTTAAAACTTCTCCATTTCTCTTTTTAATTATTTTTATTGAAAAAAACCCTAAATTTGAAGTGAATTGAAAAGTTGAACTAAATGTCCCTAGTTCCTTCCTCCCACTTTTTGAGCTTTTTTGCAGTCCCAGGAGACACTGGTGGGACAGAGAAGGGCAGGGTCAGGGGGCATAGAACAATTACAGAGCAAGTCAGTGATTAAAAAATCCAGATTTCAATAGGCATCCCAAGGAGAGCTGGGCAAATAATGGATTTTTCAGTTTGTGGGCAATCTCAAAAAAATAATTTGCTTCAAGCTGAACCTAAAATGACATTTTTAAAAAATTTGAAGTGAACTGAAAAGTTGAAAAAAAATGCTGAGGTCAAACAAAATGTGTCATTTCTACATAAACCATTTTAGAAGATTTTTGATTGTTTTTAATAAAACTAAAGGTAATTTGGAAAAGAAAAGTTATTTTAAACTGAAAAATTAGAATGTTTGGGTTTTTTTTAATTAATTTGGGGGCGGGGGGAGTTCAACCAAAATAATTAGGTGAAATCAACACGCATTCACTCAACCTTTTGATGTCACTGAATCTGCATTTTTGGCCAAAAATATTTCTCCCAGCACTAGTCCCAGGTCTGTGCTGATATGTTTCTTGTTTCTGGGAAAGCAGCACAGCTCAGTGCTAAAGTTTGCAGCATAGTTGCTCTGTTGTGGAAGTAAACTGAGACTAATATCTGCTAGCTTTCTCCATTCACATACTGGATTCTTGGGCTAAGGGGAGAGGATCCTTCCCTCATGTGGCTCATGGAGGCGCCAACCCCTTTAACCAGCTCACATGGTTCGTGATCAAAATTGTGACACTTGGGTCTCATTCTCTAAGGAGACTGAATCTGCACCAGACTTAAGAGCACCTCTTAGTGACATGATCTTCAATTTGTACGTAGCTTTATATAATGGGAGCAGGCCAGCGGTTCAGAAAACTGCATCTCAGAATGAGAGTGACAGAATTGCTCAAGCTACCCAGACCAGCTGCCCCACTTTGCCCAGGGCACAATCAGGACAGGTGAGGTTGAACAAGAGTCAGCTTTTGAGACCTAGAGCTTCCTCACCCTCAGAAGAGAATTAGAAATGGGACCTTCCCATCGTAGCAGCAGGTGGGCTGAGTCTGAATGGGGGAAGATATCACTGATTGCCTTGGTAAAGACCTAGGACACTGCAAGTCTGGCAGCGTAAACCCAGAGATGACAAAAGTATATTTTGTAGTGACGCTGCTGTTGGGGAAGCCAGCTCTCTGAACCGAACCGAAGAGAGACGGCAGAGAGAATGTTGTCCTTGGCTCTCGGATGAAGCGATTCGCCGCCACCCACTTTCCTATCATTGGCAGCCTTTCCACAGAGGACTTGACTTGAATCTGAACGCAGAGCAACTCAAAGGGGCCCTCGCGTGGGATTGTTAACAATACTGGCAGAGCTAATTGTGGGAAGTAGCTAGAGTTCCACCAGCATTGTGCTGAACCCAGGCATAATACAGGCATCTCACCGCTGATCCTTTATGGATACCCCAGGCAACGCTCTGTCACAAATAGAAAGTTGAGGAGGTGTCTGGGGAGGCTCTGGCAACTGGCAAAAGCAATGTGCTGTGCAGAAGTGACATCCGCAGTGTTCTTTTTGGCCCGTCCATTGGACATGGCGACCGGATGAAAACTGTTGTGTTTAGAGAGACCCCCCAAGCCTCATCCCACTGAGGACACTCATAGAATATCAGGGTTGGAAGGGACCTCAGGAGGTCATCTAGTCCACCCCCCCGCTCCAAGCAGGACTAATCCCCAGACAGCTTTTTGCCCCAGCTCCCCCCCTTAAGGGTTGAACTCATACCCCTGGGTTTAGCAGGCCAATGCTCAAACCACTGAGCTATCCCTCTCCCCAGCAAAAGCACCATCTCCTAAGAGCTAGCGGAGCTAAAGCACTGCTAATTGCCCACTGTCACACACCACTTCCAACATGTGGCTTTCCGCAGAAGGACTGTGGTGGAAATAATTCTGACGTGAATTCCTAACCCATCCCATCCATGAGCAGGGCCACAACAGAGGAGGGACGTACCTCTGCATGCAGATAAGAGCCCTGCATACACGTCTCTGGCCTGGTGTTGCTAACCTTCATGAATATTATGATGATTGGTATTTTGCTTAAAGCCCCAGCTCCTGGAGTCAGGGGATGAGGTGAGGCTCTCCAGTTTTTTACAAAAAGCAAGTTTTTTAGCCCTCCTGGTGGCAGGGAAGGGCTTGAAAACATGAGCCCTAAAGGCTGAAAACCTATAAGGTGAATAAACAGAGTGCAAGGAGGATTGAATTTTAGAATCTCGTGGTTTGTAAGCCAGTCTCACCATTTCGGGGGCCTGACTCCTGGTTTCTGCACACTGGAGTATGGCAGTGCTGCTGGGCCTTGGAAAGGATTCTGGTGTTTCCTAAGAGTCATCAGAGTTTGACTGGAAGTCACCAATGAATGTAGAGCAAACCACAGAGCCTATGTCAACTTGGGCCTGCTTAGCCCTTCCCGAAGTTAATAGGCACCCTGCCTTGGACTCCAATGGGAGTTGGATGGAGTTGTTCGCCAACAGCAGTAACAACATATTCCCAACAGAAACTGAAAGAGTCTTCAGACAAGTTAGAGATACTTTCCTCTAGGCATTTCTCT
Source organism: Platysternon megacephalum (assembly GCA_003942145.1). Taxonomy (NCBI): domain Eukaryota; kingdom Metazoa; phylum Chordata; order Testudines; family Platysternidae; genus Platysternon; species Platysternon megacephalum. Next base: position 699,581 of record QXTE01000376.1, read on the forward strand.
CTCCCTCCTCATGTCAAACCAAGCCCAGGTATTTGCAAGCCCAATTCAGTGTGGGAAGCAGAGGAGCCATTTTCCAGCAACACCCACCAACCAGGTCTCAGGCTTCCAGTGACAGAGTCGCATGGGAATTGTTTAAGGCTAAGCCAAAGTGGAGCAGGAAACTAGTGACACCCCCCGGTTACCAGTGAATCAGGTTTAGATTAGGACGTGCTGTTTGTAATAGGTGAAGTCAGAGACTGTGTGTGTCCTTCCTAGTTCTGTGTGCTTCTTAGCATGCCGTTTAACCCATCTTGTCACTCAGGCCTGAGATCTTCATTCCCATAGATGACAACCAGAAGCAACACCGCTTGTGTTGTGATGAGAAAAGCTCGGCATTCTGTCACAGAACCTAACGGACGCCCTTACTCCATGTGTGAGTGCACACGGCCAGGGCCGGCGCTCCCATTAGGCGACCTAGGCGGTCGCCTAGGGTGCTGCTATTTTGGGGGCGCCTGCGCCCCCGCCGCCCGTAGAAATTTGGGGGCGGGGCCTTCCGCCGCCGCTGTTGGGGGCGGGATTTCGGGGGCGGGACCTGCCGCCGCCTAGGGCGCCGGCAAAGCTGGCGCCGCTACTGCACACGGCTTAATGCCCAGGTGCTTAGCTGCAGCTGGGGCGTTGCCTTTCTCCATCAGGCTGACAAAAGCCATCCTGGTACTTTTGACACTTGACTTGAAACTGCAAATGGGGGTTACTGCACTCCCCAGTAAAAGGCTTTCCGTTCTCTGCAGTGATGAGGAATTGCCATGTGCTCTCTCCGACCCACCCTCCCTTCCAGATTGTTTCAAAAGTTAGCTGATCAACTTGGCCTGGGATTGCAAGTACTCCACTCACCTTTCTCCTCTGTGTCCATTCATTGGAAGTGTTTCCTTTTGGAAGTTAAGCTGCTGTCTACACAGATGTTACCTGTGGATCTGAGTTTAGCGATACCGTACTGTGTAGTTAGATAGTCTGGGGATTAAATGATGAGCATTGTGTTTCTTTTGAAATGCAGTGTATATGCTCTTTGTAAATAATCATTAATAATGTTTATCTTGCTGCTTCTGCTTCCTGCTGCTGAGTGACACGAAAAGGGAAAGATCTGGCTCAGTGTGTTGTTGGTTTAATAATTCATGTTCTCTGTATAGAAATATCCTTACATGTAGTATTAAACCATAGCCCAAGGAAACCTAATTCCATTCCAAATATCCTTTTATTACATTCATGTCGCAGGATAAGTAAGGTTCAGGTTAAAGCCATAAAACAACCCTACAAATTAAGACAACACTGTAAAAATAGGGTTTTTTTTACAAACTCTTAGCCCAATCCCCACCTCACACTTACTATTTGTACAGTACTGGAGGTTGTTGGGGAGGGGCAAGGCGTGATCCCTGTGTTACTGGAAGTTCATCACTTGGAATGCAGGACTTCACAGGAGTCCAATCTATGATATAATTTAAACACATCCATGTTAAATGCTGATAAATTATTATTGTCCTAAAAATGAGGCAAAATTTTCTCAAGAAAAGAGAACCTCAGAAAAACACTGAACTGCTCCCCCTGAGTGTCACCATCAGCATAATCAGGCTGAGATGTCAAGGGTTTGAACTCTGCCCTCTTCCAGTGCTGTATACCTGCAGACCATCAATCCTTCTGTCGCAAGTGCAGCAGTGTCCCCCAAACAGACATTGCCATAATGCTGTGAAACATGGCGAGCATAAGTAGTGTCAGAATAGACACGGGGGCACTCATCAAAGCTACACATTTCCAGCTAACCATTTTGAATTGTTACAGTGGCTCCCATCAGAAGGAGAACAAATACCTGATTGTGGTGACAGATGGACACCCCTTGGAAGGGTACAAAGAGCCGTGTGGAGGACTGGAAGATGCTGCCAATGAAGCAAAGCATCTGGGAATCAAAGTGTTCTCCGTTGCCATTCATCCTGACCATCTGGTATGGATTGCTCAAATGTGGCCCTTGTTATAGCCTGGGTATTTCATAATTGGAGTGGAAAGGAATGAAACTAGAAACAGGATATTACTGAGTGGATTCAATTAATCCTCTCTTTGATGCAGAGGGTCCCATGACCTACAGTAATTCCAGGATGGGCAGCCAGTGAGTATAAAGTTTGAAGCTGGGGGGAAAAATGACAATTAGAAATAAAGTACCAGTGGAGCTATGCCAGTTGACACCAGCTGAGAATCTGGCCCGATGCCTGTAACTAACACAGATGGTCCCAAAATAAATTCCTGGATCTGACACTCACATCTTAACTCTGGGGAAACTTGGATTCAACTCCCTAGTTGAATGTTATGGTTGATCCTATCTCTACATTCGGCTGAGCAAAAGCATCAGATCCCAGCAGGCCCAGACACTGAGATGAAATTGAGGTATGACACTTTCTGAAACCATGCTATGCAAGATGGCAGCGTATGCCAGCTGGGCAAGAGAGACGCAGACACAGTACCCAACCCCAGCGACTTTTAGCATGCTATGCTTGAGCCAAGCTAATGCGAGTCTGTCTCCCCACGCTGGGAGGCTCATTCCTGGCTGCAGTCTAGATATACCCAAAATGATTTAAAGATGATCAAGCATGTTTGGCTGATGGGTCCTAGTTCAGCTGGCTTCCTGAATGCCAAGAACATGGCACTGCCTCTCTAATTTCTCAGCCACTTCCCCAAGTACCATCTCAAGCCTGGATAATACGGTCCTATTCCCAGAACAGATGATGCAGTTCCTGAGACACTGATTTCTTTGCACGGGCAGGCCATTTCTAGAGTGTAGCTTACAAGGCTAGCACATGCAGGAAAGCCATCAAGTCGTGTTAGTTGAGTTAATCATGGATGGAAGGGCACTTAGGAGGTATCAGAGCTCCTGAGCTCCTTTGAGTCCAACCTTGCTGCTTTGTTGTTGTTTTACCCCAGGAACCAAGGCTGAGTGTTATTGCCACAGACAGCAGCTATCGTCGCAACTTCACAGCAACCCGCGATGTACAGGTTCCGGTAGATACAGTAGAAACCATGATAGATATGATTGTGAGTATTCCCTTGGTCTTCCCCCCCATTGCTCCTGGCCCCCCTTCTCTCCTGTCTACCCCAGCCCACTGCCGCAGGGTATTTGGCCACGCTGTTCTAAAGGAGCTCATCAAATTTCTGTATTGTTTTTGCTATTTCAGAAAAAGAATATGGAAGAAGCGGTGAGTCTTGCGTTCTCCGGGCTTTTCACTTGTACAGCAGGGGCCCACTGCCCTCTCCATCTGAACGTGTTCCCTTCCTAGCCCTCTCTCCCTCGCTGTCTGAGCCAAGCTGGCCCTCCTGTGAGCCGCGCCGAAAGGCAGCCCTTGTTCTCACTTCGTACTACACAACAGTCAGCCCAGAGCCAGGGCCGTTGGGCTGACTCCATCTATAGCCCAGAGGCAGTAAAGGGATGCAGTGTGACTCCTCCCTTCCAGGCAGTAGGGAACAAACTATACCAGGCCTGGAGAGCCACCCCTGAGCCTTTTCTGCTCTCCGGGCCCCCCAGGGGTATGCAGAGAAATCTCCTGTCTATGCACAGTTCAGCTCTGGGGGAGAGGGTGCACATGTAGCTCTTCTTATTCCTGCTGGCAAAAAGTACAGGATGCCCTCTCTTAGCATTTGTTGCTAGCTGCTAGCAAGTACCCAGTGGGGTGGAGCCTGACCACGCACCCAGACGTACATTGCTGTGCCCCCTAGGGTCCAGTGAGTGCAGCTGAGCATACTGGGGGGAGAGACTTTTGTGTTTCTTATTATCACATCACAGTAACCCGGCCTCCCTGTATAGGGAGAGTGGCTATAGCCTGCAGACTGTGGCACGCCAAGTCTCTTCTTAACCCTCATAACAGCGTAAGTCGCCGTCGGGTGCTGCCTGTCTGGACACCTACAGTCTGATCCAGCTCGCCCCTTCCTGGGTTTATGGCAGTTTGTGGTGGGAAGGCGATAATTCAGTGTTTCAATTTCGGCCCAGGTTAACTGAGCTAGGCCAGCCCCTCCATGTGTCTAACAATGTGCTTTCTTCTTCTCTCTGGACAGTGCTGCTCCTTTGAGTGCCAGGTGAGTGGGGCGCTACCAGCCCTCCGTTAGCTCGCATTGAGTACATCTTTCTCCATGTCTGTGCACGTGTCCCTGCTCTAACCATTACACGTTTTTTACAGACTTCTAAGGGGCCTCTGGGACCACCTGGGGATCCAGGATATGAGGTTAGTAAATAAACGCACCCAGCAACTGCCCTGCCATGGGAGTGAGGCTGAGATGAGGTACACCAGAGCAGAGATCCCACTGGAGGGACTTGGGGAGGCTGCCTCAGTCAAGAAAATATAGATTAAGGATCTAAGCAGAGAACAGTATCTGTAGCTTTAACTCCATGCCCCTTTGTTAGACTACCCTCCCCCCAGAATCACTGCTGTCAGAGCTTACAAGCCAGCCCTCCCTTAGCCCTACAACACAGCTGCATCCTCCAGACAAGAAGAGCTGGGATCCTACCCAGATGCTGTTCGCGCTCCCAAATGCCAGTGGTGGGCCATGCCAGGCCACTCCTCTCCTTGGAGCTGGCACTGGAGTCCTGTGACATCCCTGTCACTCCCCAGGGTCAGCAGGCAGCACTGCTTCTGGGCCACCACCCCAGCAAGGCTCCCAGCAGTAGGAAGTAGAAGAGGGGGGCAGTGCGAACTGATCCAAGGGGGGCATGTGTTGGGATCACAGCTGTGCTTTCCTGAGCTTAGGAGAGCCAGGATGGGGGTGACCTTCAAGTGAACACCAGTCAGTCCCTGTGTTCCCTGGGCTTCCCTGGAGCCCCAGAGGCACGGTGACTCCTGCAGCCACGCCGTCTCACAAGGTGTTCCCCTTCCACACGATCACTTAGCTGACATCACTGGTTTCTACTTCAAAGGAGAAGAAGTCGGACTTACCGACCAGTCATTGCCAGGATCCTGTTCCATTGCCTGCGGGAAAGTCAGCGCCATGTTTGCTTTTCTCCAGTCTCCCTCTAGGCTGGGGTGGGAGATGACACATGAGAGTGGGAAATAAGGAACCAGTCATGGGGAGAACAGGAGCAAAATCCTTTGACCCCATTGGCTACAATTTCCAATTTGCTCAGTGGACCGCACTGCTCTCTCTCAGAAGCTCTAGAGATGTAGCGACCTGGCCTGCCGGAGGTGGTGCCGTTTATGAATCAGGAAGCTCCTTGTTGGTGAGCAGCTTGTCACAGACCCAAAGCAAATGAAGTCATTTGGTCCTAGACAATAAGGCTAGACATACATCCAGCTGATCAGAAACATTAAGCTAATGACAATGAGCATGCCTGGGGCCACTTGTTCTTGCGGGAGAGTCACTCCAGGGAGTTATGCTGGGGATGAAATTGGATCACTTGATAAAGCTACATATAAATAGAGATTGTGTCCTACATTGATAAATATTTTGTGTTTCAGGGGGAAAGAGGAAAGCCAGGTCTTCCCGGTGAGAAAGGAATGGCTGGAGAGCCAGTAAGTAGGGAAAGACACACGGGGCTTTGATGGGGGAGATTGCACCGGAGGCTATGCTTTGACCCTTAATGGCTCGTGTGAAACACTCTAGAGCCCCTGGGACAGCACTCCTTTGTGGGATGGGTCTGTATGCTCACCTTATTCTGGGCTAACTCCATCGTGGGATGGGACTGGATGCTCACCTTGTTCTGGGCTAACTCCAACGTGGGATGGGTCTGTATGCTCACCTTCTTCTGGGCTAACTCCAGCGTGGGATGGTGCTGCATGCTCACCTCCTTCTGGGTTAACTCCATCGTGGGATGGGTCTGTATCCTCACCTTGTTCTGGGCTAACTCCATCGAGGGCTGGGACTGTATGCTCACCTTGTTCTGGGCTAACCCCATCTTGGGATGGGGCTGTATGCTCGCCTTGTTCTGGGCTAACTCCATCGTGGTATGGGTCTGTATGCTCACCTTGTTCTGTGCTAGCTCCATCGTGGGTTGGGTCTGTATGCTCACCTTGTTCTGGGGTAACTCCATCGTGGGATGGGTCTGTATAGTCACCTTGTTCTGGGCTAACTTCATCGTGGGATGGGGCTGGATGCTCACCTTGTTCTGGGCTAACTCCGTCGCGGGATGTGGCTGAATGCTCACCTTGTTCTGGGCTAACTCCAACGTGGGATGGGTCTGTATGCTCACCTTGGTCTGGGCTAACTCCCTCGTGGGATGGGTCTGTATGCTCACCTTCTTCTGGGCTAACTCCATCGTGGGATGGTGCTCGACGCTCACCTTGTTCTGGGCTAACTCCATCGAGGGCTGGGACTGTATGCTCACCTTGTTCTGGGCTAACTTCATCGTGGGATGGGGCTGGATGCTCACCTTGTTCTGGGCTAACTCCATCGTGGGATGGGTCTGTATGCTCACCTTGTTCTGGGCTAACTCCATCGTGGGATGGTGCTAGACAGTCACCTTGTTCTGGGCTAGCTTGTTGCATTCCAAGAAGACGTGTGAAGGTGTAACGTTCTGTTTCAGTGTGTCAGGTACAGTGATGTTCACACTAGCGTGCTGTGGCACAGGCCTTGTTTGCATGGGTCATGGGTCAGTATGTTGCTGGTTTTCCAGTCAACTGTAGTTCTGACCAATAAGTTTGTCAGACTATCATGTCGCTCTGCCCAGCAATGGATGAGCTAACATGTTTACAGTGCTAGCTGTCGATGGTCCAACACTGCAGGAAATATGATGCCCTGGACTCCAGATAATAAACAGGATGTGCCCTGTTACATGAGAATGTCCAGTCTGCTAGATCATACTTTCCCTTATTGTGACCCATCTGGAATTTTTCTCCTCCTTCCCCCGCCTCCTACTTCTCTTGGGGACCAAGACTAAGGGGTCTTAGGAAATAAAACCTCTGCGGCAGCTGTCCAATAGGCCACTCATAGCTGTGACTCTCTGGTTATCTTCTCTGCACAGACCCAGCCTGCTGGAACATCCTGGCCACAGTCTCCAGCATTGTTAGGGAGTAAGGACAGCCCTGTGCTGGGCCAACCAGGAAGCAAACCAAAGTAGCCAAATAAATATAGCAGACGGATTGGTAATGACAGGCCTTCCCACGGCCAGTGGGTCAATCAAGAAAACCCAAGGTGGTGAGGAGTCTGAATCCCTGACCGGCCCGAGTCTGAGGAGAGATGAGCTCCAAAGATGATGCAGTGTTTCAGTAGTAGCTGGCCTGGAGATTGCCTTCACTTCAGCTTCTCCTAAGGCTCGGAGGGGTTCTATAGGCAGGTCTATGTTTGGGTCCCACGCTAGTCACACAGGAACAGTTCAGTGCAGAGGGAAAGGGTATCTGGTAGCGACATCTGGTTGGTTACAATAGAATAGTAGACCGGCCAATGAGAGCTCCCTCCCTGCCCCCACTCCCAGTCAGGGCCACAGTGTTTCTGTGGGACACCATGGCAATGGTGCTGAGAGTGATGGCAATGGTCTGAGGATGACTCAGATGAGGAGCCCTTCATCTCCTCACTGCAAACCTGTAGCCAGGCCTCTGAGTGCCAAACCCAAAATAACCAGTTTTCCTACAGGGTATTTCTCTGACTCACCCATCCTATGGATGCCCGCCTCACTTTGGCTCTGGTGCTCCTTTCCCACTATAGACAGGGCAGCGTTACAGGGAGGTGTTTAATCTGCTAACAGGAGGAGGAAAACATCATTTTCCCTCCTTCCCTTTTTATTAGGTACATTTATTTTTGTAGGTGTATTTCTCCCACACCCATCAGTGCACAGTCAGCTTGTGTGTTTTCAGCTTGGAAAACATGTGACTATATATTTTCTTCTTTGTAGTTTTTTTCCTAGACTTAACTTTCATCCCAAATGACACCTCTTGCAGCTCTCAGTTTCCCCAGCTCTGGAAAGGACCTGATTTTCAGATATTCATATCAAGAGCTTTAAGGGGATGAATGCTTCTTTACCTTCCCAAGGAAGCAATTAAGTTTCCTTTAACTTCCTGAGATGGTTAGATGCTTGCAACATAAATGTTAATGAGTACTCGCTGTGTATTGGTATATGAAGAGGAATCACTCTGTATGACCCACTGGCAAAGTTTGGATTTGAAACCCAGCAGCAAAATTTGCACTGAAATACCCAGCGTAGATTTGGCAGAAATAAATCAATTTGTCTTCACTTTCCTTTGTATTTGTTGATAAGATTGGAGCCCAGGTGTAGGGAAGTGGGTGTTATGCAGACGATGAAAAGTGCAGCTCAGTTGAATGAAGTTCTGAAGTGGACAGAGATATTTCAGGAACATAATTTTTGGCATGTGGATTTTTGTTGAATTTGTTTTAAAACCTAGAAATCCATCATAAATAGAGAGAGCTTGAATACCATCTTCCCCTTACATGTACATAGTTATGCTGCTGAACAGGAGGGGTTGTGGCTAGCGATTTCCTGCTATAAAGATTCTAATGTGTTGGGGTTTTGTACCCTAGGGCAAGCAAGGTGACCTGGGACCCATTGGCTACCAGGGGATGAAGGTATGTACAATTTCCTTTGCAGTCTATTGGAGGGTGATTAGGAGTAATAGCATCGTCATGGCATCTTAGAGCTGTGTTTTGATGCACACGTCATTGTCTCAGTTTAATTGTTGTCTTTCTTTTGTTGTTTAGGGAGAAAAAGGCACTCGAGGAGAAAAGGTGAGTGTGGCATGCAGTGTGCAGTCAGTGGCCTTCGTCAACCCTGCAGGTTTCGCTAATTTCCCCACACAGTCTCCTGTGACAACCTCCCCCTTTGGCAGCATGACTAGGCTTTCTCCTGGAGACTGTAACGTGGCCTCCTCCACTGCCACTGCCAACACCGTGTCCCGGGGGGCGGGGGGATCCATCAACTACGTTTATCTACTTCTGTGCTCCTTTGTCAGCTTAGTGACTCTATGGTTGCTTCTCTCTCTCACACAAACACACACTGCTATGGGTGATTGGTTTCCCCTCATGACACTCACACCAGAAGGGCTTACCTCAGGGGAGTAAAGAGAAGCAGGTTTTTCCTAGGCTCAGCAGGACTCTGACCCTGGCTGATTCAGCCCCAGTGGGGTCTGCATCTCCAAACATTGGCAAGTTGAGTGCGGGAGGTCCAGCACCACAGCACGGCTGTGCATGTTGTCCTCACATTCCAGCAAGGCAAGGCCAGAGGGACAGACGCTCTAGGACTCCCCACTGTGGAGTCAGGAGGGACTGGGGCTCAGAGAGCTGTAGTCCAGACTGATGATCCTTTCCATGAACTTTCAAGCCCAGCCTGCTGGGCGTTCGCCCACCCACCATGTCTGCCCTCTTCTCCAGCGCCCTGATAGGAGCAGCATGTTATCCGGGCAGTTGAGACAGAGACAAAGTGCTATGGATGGGCATTGCAATATGCACCAGAGTGAAGTGTTATCTTGAAACACCAGTTACCCGCCGGTGTGAATTTGTCCTTCCTCCCATTAGCGAGGGGAGGGGACAAGCCCTGCCTCCTTTACTAGAGAAGAGGCGGGCCGACTCTCAAGGGGAGCTTGCATCCTCTGTCTCCCATCCTTCCCGGTCAGCTGGGCCAAGCCACACACGGCCGGGAGGTGCACGTGACCTGTCTGCTGTCGCTAACCTCTCCTCTCCTTTCCCGACAGGGCTCGCGAGGATCCAAAGGAGCTAAGGTGAGCTGCTGGGATTTTCCTATGACTTGGTGGGCTGTGGTGGGGTGGGGAGCGTGCCGGAAATGGTCTCTACACTGTTCTCTTGTTTCTCTCCTCCCAGGGGGAGAAGGGCAGGCGTGGCACTGACGGCATAGATGGCATGAAGGTGAGTCTCGCGCTTAGGGGCACAGCATGCTGGGAGTGCTGTCTCTGTATGCTGGTTACCATAGAGACACCTGTGGGCCAGGAGCCTGATGCTGGAAGGCCAGGAGGCTCTGTTTGACTCCAGGGCGTTTTGGGCTCCCCATGCCCTCAGGGGTGGGGGCTGGGGTCCTGGCACAGAGTGATTGGGGACTGGGTGCAGGAACAGGCACTGATCTTGGGACCTGCAATAAAGCCATACAGCTACTGGGATGGTAGCAGCCAAGCAAGGGAGAAAGGTGAGGCAACTGCCCAGGCCTGACCTCCCCCCGACAGCACAGGTCCCAAAGGAAGAAATCTGGCCTGAATCCAGCTGGGGATCCAACAGAGAGTTAATGCTCCATGTGCTGAAGGCTCCTTTCTGGATTCCCAGTGAGGGGCCTGTCACTAGGACAGGGCCTGGGCTGGGTGTCTCAGCTGTTCCCTGCCCCTCCGCCCCTCTCGGGAACAGAGTGCTCCCGGCTGTAGTCAGTTACTGTGTAGCCCATCACAGCTGTGTCTGGGCACACTGCATGATGTAAAGCAATTCATCAGCTCAGTGGCCTGCACCCCCTGGCTGGCCCTCAGTCCCAAACTCCCACCCCTGGCCTGGGGATGGAGCCCCTCCTGAGCAGGAGTTCCCCCAGGACTCCCTCCAGCACCGCTACCAGTAACACCCAGCTTTATCAGCAGCCGTCACTTCCTCCTCTCCAGTGGGGAGAGGGGCTGGCTATTGGGACTCGGGCATGGGACTCCCGCCCAGTCCTCAAGCCAGCCAGCGCCCCTCTGTGTGGCCCCTAATCTGTCAGGGCTCGTCAGGGGAGGCTGCTGATCTGTGGAGGGGGGCTCCGCAGCTACTACTGCCTTCACAGCCCATGGGCGCTGCCTGCTCACACAGCATGACACCCATTGCCGGCCTTTTCCTTTCCTTCCAGGGGGAGAGTGGATTTTCTGGATTGCCAGGCTGCAAGGGATCGCCAGGATTTGATGTACGTACTTGGCTGGTTTGGTTTTCGTTACAATAACGAATACAGCTTGATGTGGAGAGTGGTAGAGCATAGGGCTGGAAGTTGGGCAGACTAGCAACAGTCAAAGAGAATCTCAAAGTGGGGGGCTGCCGGGAGCAGGGTGCTATCACGGGGGGGGGGGGGGGGGGGGGGGGCNCAAGGCATGATGGCATTCCTCATCTCCTGCATAGGACCTGTGTGTGTTGTCTGGGGTCTTGAGAGAGCAGAAAAGGGGCTTTGTTGCCCCTTTAACCTTTGAGTTGTGACGCTAATTGGCTAAGACGTCCACCATGCTGGGTATGGCTGTGTGATTGTTAGCCGTATTTGGGTGCTAGCTCTGTATGTCGCATTCAGGGCACTGGTCAAATTGGGCTCGTTTAAGATGATATTTGCTAGAGCGATCTGAGATCTGTGACTAGTGTGAAAGCCCAGAAATCACCCTGGTCAGACAACAAAACCTAGCTGCCTGCAATAAAACCTTCTCTAGAGATAGCAAGGAAGTCTAGCACGGGCCTAGTCTTCAGCTCGCAGTGCACGAGCAAGGAATGACAGGGAAACGCCTAATGTTTATTGGCACTGCAGTGCCAGTCTCTGGCTTTCTCCAGAGCATAAGTCGGGTGTCTGAAATTCGGGGAATAGTTTGCAAGACAGCAGAAAATACTGGCTCACCCCAGCCGCTGGGCGGTACAGGGGGTCTCTTCCACTGAAGGGACAGAACCCCTGCCAAGCTTTGTAATGCAGGAAAGGGTTAACGGTCTCAGCTGCAATGGCCATCACTACAGCTGCTAGAGGTTTGAATTTGCAGGTAATTCACATGACTAATTCCCTCCTATCTGTGGTGTTCTGGACAGTACAGTAGTAGTTGTATAGGAAATTCCAGGAGTAACAGGGTTTTCTGGGGTGATTTGGCAGCTTTTCACCCAGAGGTCCTTGTTGTGTGGCTTTTGGGTTTTTAAACCATTATATATAGGCAAATCTACAAGCTGCTTTGGGTGAAATCCTGGCTGCACTGAAGTTGGTGGCAAAACTCCCATTGATTCAGAGGGGCTGTATTTCATACTTTGTATTTTTGTGAAAATGTGATTTGCTCGTGGTGAGATCCTTGTTATCACAGTGCGGCTTGAAAGAAGTAATGTGGACTGTAAGTTTGTCTGGGACTTTCTATGCCATTCATCACCACGGCGTCCAAGTGGTTGGTCAGCATTTTCAAATGTAAGCCTCAATCAAGATGGGCTGATATTCACAGCGTCTGAGCGTCTGCATCTCCCTTTGATTTTAGCTAGAGTAGTGGATGCTCAGTCTTTTAATAGCCAGGACACTTTACTGAGATGGCCAAAGGCTTGATTCTGCGAATACCTATGCTTGTGGGTAAAGTTAGTCCCATGTGTGAGCATTCGCAAGACTGGACACTATATACTGATGGATAAAGGTCTCTAACTTTAGGGACTTAACTGAAAATTTTGACCGTAGAGTTTAATCAACAGAGAACCCTGACTGCTAAACAGAAATAGTCTAGCTAATTCTTTGATTATAATGGAACCTCCAAAGGAGACGATTCAGTCTAGCTATACTGTGTATGTGTGAGAGTTTCCTTCCTAGCCGAACACCTTGTTTTGTAATAAATACATGCCTCTTATAGCACTTCAGACAGTTTGAAATTTGCCAAGAAGAGTAATTTTATTAAAACAAAACTTTCAAAACCTAAGGCCTGAATAGTCCGATGTGCAAATCCTGTGCCTTGACTTTTCAGGTTACATCATTCATCACTCAGGGGGTTGTTATTCCACACCCACTGGTCTGCTTTTCTAGGAAGGGTGTTTCAGTGTGTGATACATTTTCATTTGCTATACCTTAAATGTGAGTATTCACCCAGGAGGTGTAGTCCAAAATCGGATCCAAACAGTTATTTTTCTACATACCCCACTTGGTTGCAATTTATACATACTGTGGATTGTGCAGTTTCATTGGTGTACAGGCAGATTAAGTAATTAAAGGAAATCGTAAAATCAGAGTGAATTGTTCCACTGACGAATGCTTGGGAAATGTTCAAGCCAGAAACGGTGTAACTAGGGCAGATCTTGATTCCCTCTTGTGTTTTGAATATGGGTCACCTAAGGATAATTGATCACAAAGGAGTGGGGAGCGTATCCGTTCCATTTGATGGATTTAAGGGGGTCAGGACCCCATTTTTTCTAAAAATCGTAAAATAACCACATTAGTATAGCCTTTGCCTGTTCATTTCTGTGTGCCAAGTTATGTCAGTCTCTTAACTGTTCCATTTGCCAGAGGTTAGATGACCAGTTACTTCCCATCTGTTCATGGCACAGCACATTCTGCTTTATTGGCATTAATACAACATTCAAATTTAAACATTATCACTAGAATCCACCAATGAGGCTCAAAAGTGGCGTTGCTTTAATTTATTTTTAATTTCAAAAGCAAGTCAAGGTTTACAGCATTTTATAAGACGCAGTGTCAGAATGTGACTCTCATAGCCCCAGAGATACCTAGCTCAAGAATACTTTAAACTTCCTCAATCCCTGTTTCTGACTAGTTTACTTATTCACCTCTTCATTTCGAGTCCCCAGAATGTGATAGGCTATTTAGTGACGCTTGAGATGTTTGATTTTCTGCATATGTTGACAATAGCCTGGTTTTTAATAGGGATTACAAGGCTCTCCTGGACCTAACGGAGATCCTGGTCAATACGGACCCAAAGGACTGAAGGTGAGCCATGAGTCACACCCGGGATTAAATCAGCCATGATATGTCTCCAGCTTCCCTCTGTCAATGCTATGGGGGTTGCAAGGCACTCTGAGCTCTGCCCCTGCTAAATGTTAATGCCAGGAGGATGAAGTGAGAAGCCAGGAGGATACACGTACAATCCAGCACGAGAGAGTTGGAAATCATGCTCCTATTAACAGTAGACAGGCGGTACTGGCCTTGTTCTCTGCCTGCCAGGTGGAAAGGGGATTTAATTGTTGTTAAAGTTTCCTTGGCAAATCCATGTACCAAAATGAATAATGATGCTGCAGCTCCTACTTCATTAAATTGAACTTGCAGGGCTAACTTGGGGCAAAACTCTGGTTGAAGCCAGTGGAGCTGCAGGTGCCCAATGCCTCTGAGGAGCAGACCTGTGATACCCAGTGCTTTTCTCTCTTCGGGGCTAGGGAAGTCAAATGGTCTCCATTTTGCTATTGCCCTTTTTTCTTCCATCGATCCCTAAACTTCATTAGCATTAATGGATAAACATAAACACCCTTCCACAGCCCATTTATATGTCTACTCACCGGTGTTGCCTTTACGGAGTTCTGGAGACCAGTGAATCCAGCAGCTGAATGTTACGCACCTGGTACTACAATGAGCCACAGCATAAGAGGCTAAGTAGTATTAAAAAGCCCCCAGGGTGAGCCTTCTAGGACAGCTAGCAAACAAGGCATTCCTTGGTCGAGCAGCCTTGGAAATGAGGCGTAGGAGCTGCTCAGTTGTTCATCCATCACCAGCATCCTCATGCTGAAGTGCACAGGTCACTGGCCAACGATAATAGACTTCTGTCTAGATCAGTCGTTCAGACTGGTGATGAACACAGTAAAACTCTGAAAGGTGCCACAAGTACTCCTGTTCTTTTTGCGAATACAGACTAACACGGCTGCTACTCTGAAACAGTAAAACAGGTGTCTGGAGAGCTGTGAAATGGAAAATGTTATCATGGCATTGGGTCTTGTTAAGTCTAGGTAACAAAAAAGAATGCTATTGGCTGACACCGGGTGAGTTCTGAAAGGGCTTAAAATGTCAGCCCTTAAACGTAGACTCCGTGGTTCAGACTGTACTGTTTGTAACTCACTTCGGAAAGGCCCAGACTGACATGGACTACTGGGGCCACCAAAAGATTCTTAGAAGTTTATGGGGCATCATGTTTCCTGTCAGAGGCTTAACTGGGCCGCTTTCAGCTCTGTGGTTCATGGCCCTGTGATTTAAAGAACATAAATGTTTCCCAGCAGATGAATGTGCAGCTGCAAATGTAAGGGGGATGTGATTTTGAAGCCCTGATATCAATCATACTTGTCCCAAGGCTCTCTGTGTTCCTAGAAAATTTTCACCAGCACGTGCTGAGCTGTTTGCTGTGCAGCTCTGAGGGTAGTCTCAGCGCTTCCTTTAATGGAATGTCCGCAGGGTGCAAAATGTGCTCGTCTGGTGTGCAGCAGTGTAATGCTGCTGTGCTTTTCATGAAGGTTAGTCTCCAGACCTTTGTTTCTGGAAGGTTCACACTGCGGGGGCCAACCCAAAAGAGAGACTGAATAGTCGTGTGAATGTGGAGTCAACTCCCAACAAGAGACAAGGCATTTTCAGAAGACTGAGATGAATAGTTTGGGGCACAGTCGTCAGAATACGTAGTCACTCCCTCTGTTAGTGTTATCAGTTCCTTCACAGCTTTCCAAGCAACCTGAGATAGTAGCAGAGTGCGCAGAACAGTTCAGAATACACACAAGCAATCCCAGAACGCTTAGGGGCAGAGCAAAATGGATGCAGGGATGCAGAAGCCTCGTGGTTAAATAAAACCATCTCCTCATCTCTAAGACGCCTTCCTCCTCTGAGACGTATAAACCCGGCCACTTCACAGCCTTGACTGCAGACGGCTCAAAGTGGCGAATTCCCTTTGAGGTCAGCAAGCATGTGGGTAAATCTGCCGGGCTTAAATCCCTGTCATTGGTGCGGAGAGTGCCCTAATGATCTGTTATCCAGGGCTGAGCTCTCTGTGGCCAATGACAAAACTTGGTCTGACACTTGAAGGAAAAATGGTTTTTGGTAAGAGCTGGGAGCTGGGTCTGGTTCCTTAAAGTTTGATACAACTAAACTCCAGGGTTCAAGATGGACCAGTGTGAGCTGGGAGTGGTGCTTCGTATTTATAACACCCTTTATCTTTTGTCAAGGGAGAACCTGGGGTGGCTGGGAAACCTGGAAACCTTGGGAATGCTGGAAACTCTGGAGAGAAGGTAAACCACCTTAGCAACCAGACTGTCCTCAGTCCCTGTGCTCTATCATCTCTGCCCCTGTTACTGCTGGCTAGAGCTGCCATGTAACTTCCAAGTACCTATGCATGGCAAGGGCAGTTCTCGGCCTTTGCTCTCTGGTTTCTTCTAAAAATTCAAACTGAAAGGAAAAATTAATTGTTTTTTTCACAACGCCAGGGGGGAATGTAACAGGACGTGCTGGTAGTGTGACCAGTGGGGAAATGTTTGGTTCTTTACACAGCTCCTCTTTGGGTCCAGTGGATAGCTGGGGGGGGGGAGGGGGGGGGAGGTAGGTGTCTTATCAGTGGGGCTATATGGCCTGGCCTTCATCCCCAGAATGCTTATGCTAGTGTGTCACTGTCCTCACCCGAGGAGCCCCATTACACGTGAGTGAGGTTAAGCCCATGCATAAGTATTTACAACAGCAGGTCCATAACCAGGGGCGCTGGAACAATTTGTATAGTGGCGGGGCTGAGAGCCATTGGACCAAACTGTAAACCCGGGATATGCTGGAAACCACTTCAAGCCGGGGGGGTACGACAGCACTCCTAGTTCCAGCACTTATGGCCTTAACCCTTTCAACCAGCCGTATTGCTTTCTCTGAAGAATAGATCGACTGTGTAGTCTGCAGCTGTGTTACTAGTGCACAGCTAGTTTGTTACTCCAAACCCCTGTGATTGATCTTGTTTGCTTGTGTCTGATTTGCCTGTTTAGGGACAAGCTGGCAGTCCTGGTGGCCCTGGAGAGAAAGGGGAGTTGGGGGATGAGGTGAGTCATGTGTGCGCCTGCATTTGGCTGATTTGATTTGCTGGCACTTTTGACTGTATTAACACTGTTTTTATGTCTGTGTAGGGAGCTCAAGGCCCAGTTGGCCCATCTGGAGAAAGGGTAAGAGCGCCCTGCTATACTGTACTTCCAGGTCACAAGCCATAGCGGGAGGGGGGCCCGGGCATGCCTGGGCTTGGCTACCCATCAGAGGGGCTGAGGTAACTGAGGCATGAGCAGAGACAGGCTGGGACTGGCTGAGGACGGTTGGGGAGCCCTCCGAGCACATCCTTTCCAGCAGCTCCCTGCACTTGGCCTGCTCCGAGCCCTGGGAGTTCTTCGGCTAAGTCAGGCCGTTCTTTGGGGGCGACCTGGGAGTGTTTGTTTAAAACCCTGCGTTCGAATCTGTCCCCAAGTAACACTGATGGAACAGGCCAGAATCTGGCCACACATCCCTCCATCGCCTCATTTAGAAACCTATTCAAACAGAGGTTAACTCTCCTCCTCTCCCTACTGGCTGAGCAAAGGGCTGTTTCTAGTTTATGTATTGCTGTGTTCGTGTGTTGTAATGGTACACGTGCGAGTGCATTAATGCAGCTATAACCCTGTGCCCCATGATCCTCAAAGCCGATGCTACTGCTGGAGTACCAGCGCTGGACAGGCCGCTGTGCAAACAGCCAGGCCTTACCCTGAGGAGTTCGCAGTCTGAAGTGGGGGGTACGGTAGTCGCTCAGAGATGATAGACTAGGAACCATGGATATATCTGCATAATGAGCTGGATTATTTCTCCTGTGGGAGGAGGCTCTGGGGGAGGAAATCTGTGGAGACCCCTCCTCCCCCCATTTGTTGTTCCATCAGAGGATGGGGATTTGGACCCATCTCCAAACCTGGTAGATATCCAGGCATGGGGGGCCTTGCCATCCTCACTGGGGCCCTGTGCTCTGCCCCAGCTGTGGCCCCCCCCTTGGCAGTCCCTCCAGCTCCTGCTGGCTGCAGTGGCCTCTGTGAGGTGAGGAGAGGGGGGTGTGGTGTTATTCAGATGTGGTAGAGGGACGATCTGCCCCGGGGCTGGGTTGTCATGGGCCCCTGTGATCACGCTGAGTGATGCAACGTGTCCAGCGCTGCCCCTCGTGCGGAGCAGCTTCTGAACCGGCACTCTGTCTCTTTCTAAACAGGGAGGCAACGGAGAACGAGGGCCACTGGGCACCCCTGGTATTCGTGGGCCCAGAGGAGAGAAGGTAAGTACTCGCGTGCACACAGCTGTGCCTCGCTCCTGGCTGGCTGGGCTGGCCACACCTGCCACACCTGCTTCAGCACAAAGGCACCCCCCCGGACAGGAAGGGAGCTGAAATGTGCTCCCAGCCTCCAGTCCCCACCAGACGGCTGGCCAGTCCTGCAGTCCTGTCACATGCCAAGCTCCCGCTGACTCCACTGGGCGTTATGAGAGTCACAAGGCTGCATGCCCAGGGCCCTGCTGCCTGTCACCTACCCAGCTACTCCTGCCGTGACTCTGTCAGCACCAGCATGCACTGCCATGGCCATTGCTTCAGTGGGCTGCAGCGTGAGACTCCCAGGGACAGAACCAGGGTGTGGGGGAAGGGGCTGTGCAAAGCTGGCTTCTTATCCCTTCATTGCTCGGGCGTTCTGGGCTCCCAGCCCTGCCCAGCACAGAGGAGCACAGCTCGGCAGTTCCCGGGGGAATGGGGCTGGGGCAGGCAGAAGAGGAAGGTAGTGATGTGGTAAAATCCCTCTGGCTCCTCTGTGGCTACTTGTGTGAAGTGAGCTACCTGTGAGCAGCTGGGGCCTGGCTAGCTGGGAGGGAAGGAGGCGTCACGTTCCCCTTCCAGGGGGACACGCCTTACCTGCTAAAAGCCAGGGCTGGTGACAGCTGCTCAGAGGCACAGATACCCCCATGTGCCTGTGGGGCACTGCTGAGGTGTCTGGGTATGTCATGGGCGGGACCCTCCCCCCAGCAGCCCTATGCTGGCCGCTCCAGGAGGCGGGATTCATGGCGCAGGGGACAGGAAACGCTGGCCATGCTCTCTGTTCCTGCCCGCCCCGTCTCCGGGAGAGGAGAGCACTGTGGGAAGCTACTGTCGCAAAGGCCCCAGCCATATGCAGAGCAGCCCTCCCCTTTCCCACACTGGGATGGCTCATCTTTGTCATGGTTTGGGGTAGGTAACGCCCGAACCTGTCTCAGGCCCAGCCAACCTGAACCTGACCTGAGAGTGTTGAGTCCTTTTCAGACCTGACCCAACACCCCCCCTGAATCTGTATCAGCGCTGTGCCTCATCCTCGGGGCTCGGCCTGGTGCCAGCTGCCCACGCCCAATGCCCACGACCCGTCTCCTGCCCTGGTGGCGGCTGTGTGCCCCGCTCCTGCCAGCCACCGCCCCCTGCTGCGCTGTGTGTGCTGCGCAGCGACTCATCGGCACACTCGCTCCGCCGTGCACCCAGCCGCTCCCACGCCGCCCTCACAGGGCAGGGGAGGGGATCAGAGACGACCTGGGTTGCTTCCCAACATGAGCCGAGCCCGACAGGTGTAGTTGGGCCCGGCTGGGTTTCAAGGCTCTGAATTGAAATCCCTCCCAGCTTGGTAATGGTAGCCTGGGAGGAGGCCGCCGAGAAGCTGCTCTGGTGGGAGGAACTTGTGGCTAAGTGTAGAAAAGTCTCCATTCTACATTGCAGCGAGGAGCCAGCCTGTTACTGCAACCCCCAGCTCGGAGCTAATAAGTAAACAATGACCATGTGGGAAAGAGCTTCCCGAAAGCAAGGGAAAGGGCGAGAGAGATGAGCCCCAGCCTTGGTCTGACTCTCCATGCCTTTCCCAGGGGGCTGAGGAGCCAGCTCACCGGCTGCGCTCATGGCAGAGGGGCTAGAAAAGAAATGGCTTAACGTTTTCTCACTGTATTAGCAACAATCTGGCGCTTTAGCTTCATGAGTTTGCTGCTTCAGAGCTATTTTGAGGGCGAGTCTCTCCTAGCTGTGCCGGTGTGCAGGGGCGCTGCAGTCTCCGGGTGCGTGTGACTCAGCAGGGAGTGGGTGGATGGTGCTGATCTGGGGTTGGGGAGCAGGAAAATGTGTGTGTGGAGGAGAGGGGGATATGTCCCTCGGCTCCCCTTTAACAAGGGCTTGAGTGCCTTGCGTGGGCTGGGAGCCAGTAGGAAAGTATCCGTGCGTCTGCCGCAGGGTGACTCATCCAGCAGGCCCCGTGCAGCACTGCGCAGGCAACAGCACTCCGTTGTCCAAAACCAACATGCCGCAAACCTGGGAGCTGGCAGGTCCTGCCAGGCGGGGGGGAAATGTACAGTTGCTTTGAGAGGTGTGGGTGATGAGGAATAGGAACAGCACCAGCAGGACGTACTGTGCTAGCTTACCGCTGATGGATTCCCATCTGTCCAGTCACTCCCTGTTGCCCACAAGATGGCTGAGTTAGGGGGCAGCCAGAGCACTAGCTGGGCCGTGCTCCCCATACATGCTGAAGAAAGGCCCCATGAAACCCCCCGCAAAGCGCCGACCCACAAGGTGCGCAGAGTCAGACCTGCCTTCGGTGGAACCTGCTCACTTTGCCCACGTGGCTGAGCCCCTTTAAAACCCAGTGCAAAGTAACCTGCTAAAGCTTCCCAGCTCCATGCACACACGGGGGAGCAGTGTCCGCACCAGCAAACTGACCGCCTGTTGTGCGCAGTGGATTGCTAGTGTGGTGTTAGGGTGGGGAGGAGAGGGGGGTCTTTCAATCAATCTCCTTTGTTTTGCCCTTATTCCCGGTACCCCAGCTCCTTCTGCTGCCCCAAACCTAGGCTCTAAACACCAATCCACTTTCAACAGCTGAAATCACCAAGTGAGTCACTTCCCAAAGGACCCGTCCGTCACCCATAGCTCCCTGTGCTTCTCCTGCTCTGGGTCTCCTGTCGACCCCTTCCTCTCCCATGTCATCTGCTGCGCACACCGTGGCCCTCCGCTTTGCAGCAGTAGGAAGTACTCAGCAAGTGTAGGAACAGCCCCACAAAGCCATGGGGAGAGCCAAGACTTCCAATGTTAAGCTGCTGCAGCTGGTCAATATGGCGCGGTTTGCTATACTGGACATGGGGATCATCCATCCACGCAGCAAAGAGCTGAGCAACTCCCGATGGGCTGGGCAAGCCATTGCCCGTGGTTCAGACTGGCAGAGCATCCCAGCCAGGAGGATCTCCCAAAACCTGAGCGGAATTGCCAGCATCTTAGGGCCATCTTTTTCCCTCTGTCGTACGGCAGGGAGGACAGCACGTGTGTCCTGAGGCTGTGACACTGGGGCTGGATGGAGGAGGGGGGCAAAGGCTGCTAAAGGCCATGCGAGCCCCAACATGGAGCCACTCTCAGCCCCTCTGGGAGACTCCAGGTGATTCTGAATGTGCCCCATTTGGGAAGGTGGCCCAGCTAGAGGGGGGATAGAGGAGTTATGGGGTTGCTGCCATAAGCAGCAGGCTCCTTAGCCCAGTGTCACTCATTTCTGCATCAACTCTGCACTCAGAGGTGGAAGCCACCTGATGAGAGAGCCAAAGGCATCACAACAAGCCAGTCCTGCTACCACTGCTTGTGCGGGGCTACTGCTGGTGCATGAGCGGTCAGTGTCCATGGGGTCAGGGCTGGTATTTCCTGCTGATCCTTAGCGCCTGGGCACTTGCCATAGAATCGTACAAGGCAGGGCTGGAAAAAACCTTGAGAGGCAGGACCAAGGAAACCTAGACCATCTCTGAGAGCTGTTTGTGCAGCCTGTTCTTCAAAACCTCCAGTGAAGGGCATTCCACAGCCTCCCTGGGGAGCCTGGCCCAGAGCTTAGCTTCCCAGAGAGTTAGAAAGTGTCTCCTAATGTCTAACCTAAACCTCCCTTGCTGCAGAACAAGCCCATTACTTCTTGTCCTGCCTTAAATGGACATTGAGAACCATTGATCACCATCCTCTTTATAACAGACAGTGTGGCGCACAGAACTGGACACACTACTCCAGCTGAGGCCTCACCAGCACAGAGCGTGGGACAGTCACCTCCCATGTCCTCCATACGACGCTCCTGTTAATATACCCCTGAATGATATTCGCCTTTTTCACAACTGCAGGACGTTGTTAACTCATGTTCCATGGTGATCCACTATATCCCCTAGACCAGGGGTCGGCAACCTACGGCACGCGTGCCAAACATGGCACGCGAGCCGATTTTCGGTGGCACGCCGCTGCCTGCCAGTCCCAGCCCCACTCGGCCCCCCCGCCCACCGCTCTCCCCTGCGGGGGCAGGAGGCAGAAGCTTGGTCCTGCGGCAGCCAAGCTTCCCCCTCCCCCGCTTCTTCCCCCAGCGTGGTGCTTTCTGATCGCCGGGGGGAA